>JANHFX010011488.1:78954-96977 GCA_027560015.1 Chloroceryle amazona
ACATACGTATAAACAACTTTGCTGAGCTTTCTAAGCTAAATCCCTGAGGTCTACAAATATTGAGTCTGGAAAACTTAAGAGAACAGACTTTTCTCCTGGTTTTGGAAGTAGTGTAAACACCTTTTCTTATCTCATTTTAGCACTATTTCTCCTAGACATGTTAAAAATTGTAGAGGAAAGCAAAATGCATAATAACAACAGCAAACATAATGTTATGGAGCCTGTAAAAAGATTTTGTTTGAGTCTAAGACTTGCTTATCTTTCAGTTCTTGTTAATATATTCAGCTATAGACATGTACATCCCTTCTAGGTGCATCTATAATTATTTAAAACATATGGGAATATCCAGTAACTCTTGTTAATCTGACGACAGTGGAAAATTTTCCATTGACTTCATTGCAGACAGATTGAACCATCACATACTAATGTAATTTCATATACAGTATTTCAGGTTTATGACATTTCAAGAATGATCTAATTCTGTGAAACAATCAAGATTCCAGAGTACAGATATTATTGCATATAAAAGGAGTACTCCATGATGTATTCTTTGCTGAAACACGTAAGAAAGGTAACTGCTCTTTGTCAGCTGTACCACTGATTTCATGTTTAAATATGGAATATCACTGATTATCAGATTTATTTCTGATATATCAGAATATAGATATGAGTGATTAATATTAATTAATATTGAACTATTGCAATAAGGATGCAGGTATACCTTCGGAGAATAAAGTAAATTGCTTTCTAGAAACATCGTGTCTGAATTAAAAGTTTCTGTTGATCTCCACCTGAAAATAATACCTCTGCTTCTTTCACCTAAATGTACAGCAAAACCAATACCGTGGTGAATCTAAAACATGGATATGCACAAAGAACACTGAAAGGTTGAAGATGTGAGTTAATTTTAACTTTAACACATTAATTAAATAAAACCTTCTTGTTATTCAGGAAGATATTATAAAATACTTTACATTTGATATCCACTTTATGAAATTTAAAAAAAAATACTTTCTACTTCTGTTATGAAGTAGTCAGATTTGCAAATAAATGGATTTTGAAGTTGATGTTGGAAAATATTTTTCCCACTTTCTAGTTCTTTGGTACACTATCACTTTTAATATCATATATGAAAACCAAAAGAAGTCTGTATTTTACAGAATCTGAATACTTTTCCAGATTCGTGTCAACCTATTCAGATAGTATGGTAAAATTTCACTAGAAATTGATGAATTGATATTGGTTTCTTTTTACCAATGTTACTGAACCTGGTCACTGGTGGGGTGCGAGATATCAAAAAAGGAATTGATACTTTACCAGCTCCCAAATACAATCGGCACCTAAGAGACAGAGCCAACATGAAAATGTTCACCATTACAGGTAGACTCTGCTAATTCAAAATATTGAATGAATGTAAATGCTAGTGTGTGTTTCCGTAATCATTGTTCACAATTCATTCTTTCCATTCTCAAAAATCATTCATGTAAAGGGAATTATGAGCACTGTTCCTTAGGGGGAAAAAAAGACCCCCCCAAAAAAAAACCCAACCCCAAACCCAAACAAAAAACAACTAACCAACCAAAACCAACAACAACAAAACAAAACAAAACAAAACAAAACAAAACAAAAACAAAACAAAAACAAAACAAAACAAACAAACAAAAAACCCCTACCAAGCCCAAACCCCAAACTGAAATTAATTCTCTTCTTTCTCAGTATTTCACTCCTTTCTCTAAAATAAGAAGCCAGTCATCGAGGTTAATATTTTCTTATCCTTATTCATGTCATGTCTAAATCAACAAGCAGATGATTTTAAACTAAAAGTGCAGGAAGAGGATAGTTCTGGTAAAAAAATCATGTAGATTAAAAAAATCAGAAAATCACAGTTGGTGTTTAAACAGGCATGCTTGTAAAGTGCCTGAAGTAGAATGATAGAAATAATTATTATGGCTCTTCCAACCTCCTAAAGAAAGGTGTTCTGTGAATAAATAGTACAGCTGATGGGATAAAAGAAATAGCTGGGGTCACTGGCAGAATGTAAAAGATGACAGGTAAGTGGAAAATTGCTTCAGTCCTTGTCATGGTTTAGGGTCAGGGCAGCCCCTTAGACCTATAAGAGACACTCTTTGTTAATCCTCTTCCCTCCCCAAAGAGGAAGAGAAAGGGGATAAGACAGAGAGCTTTAATGAAAATGAAAATTAAAATGGAATTTATACGAATATGTACAAAACCAGTATCAAACCCAAACCCTTGATGGTAATTACATCACCGTCACCACTGATGCTGTGGAGCAGGCACCAGGGGAGTCCCAGACTGGGCCCCGCAGGAAACAGGAGCTGTGTTCAGGAGCTGGATTCTGGTACCAGATTCAGGAACACATGAATTGGGATCAAAGGCAGAACAGACCGAGTCCACCTTGGATGCTCTGATGAAGGAACCAAAAGAGGACCTGAGCCAAGCCAAGCAAAGCTGGCAAAGTGCTCTAAGGGGGCAGAAGATCCACAGACCCTCCAAATCTGTCAGCTTTATAGCAAATATAATGTATATGGAATGGAATACCTCATTGCTCTTTTTAAGGTCACCTGCCCAGTCCGTTCCTCCCCGCAGGTGTGGCCTTTCACTTTCCTGCACCCCTCAATGTGGTACACAACATCCAGCAGTGGCCTTGGTCTGCACACCAAACCTTGGTACTAACCCTAAACATGGGCTGTTATCACTGCTAGAAGCAGACACTGCCTGCAAAAACAGGCTAACTTCAGAAAGTGCAGTTAGAAGAGATGGAGATAAGAAGTAAAATCACTGAACAGAGTTAGTTACGGTTTTACTCAAACCAGGACATTGCACCCCTTATTCCATACCATTTATGTCATACCCATCGCTAGGTTATCGTTTCTTTCTACAAAAAAGTTAATTTAGTTCATAATTATAGATTTCCATCTAGTGTAACAGTCTCTCAGGGTAGAAAAGATTGAATTCACCACAGTTCATGCCCACAGGTTGCAGATCCATCTCAGGTGGTTACTGGACACCACTCAAAGCTATTTCCTGTCATCACCACAATATTATCCTGAAAGACACTTATTAAATACTGTTACTATTACACTGGACTCAGAGGTCACTGAAATGTTGTTCTTCTGTTTCTTGTATTATATCAGCACATTACCTGTATGCTATCACTTTCATAACCATAGAATCATAAAATGGTAGCGGTTGGAAGGGCCCCCTGGAGATCATCAAGTCCAATCCCCCTGCCAAGTCAGGAACACACAGGGCAGGCCACACAGGAACAGATCCAGGCAGGTCTTGAAAGTCTCTGGAGAAGGAGACTCCACAACGTCTCTGGTCAGCCTGTTCCGGTGCTCTGTCACTCTCACAGTCAAGAAGTTTTTCCTCATGTTCAGGTGGAACTTCCTGTTTTTCAGCTTGTGACCATTACCTCTTGTCCTATCATAGGGCACAGCTGAAAAGAGACTGGCCCCTTCTACTTGACACCCACCCTTCAGATATTTGTAAACATTCATAAGATCCTCTCTCAGTATTCTCTTTTCCAGTCTAAACAGCCACAGGGCTCTCAGGATTTCCTCATCAGAGAGACATTTCAGTCCCTTCACCATCTTTATAGCTCTCCAATACTCTCTCAACTATTTCCCTCTTGCTCTTGAACTAGGGAGCCCAGAACTGAACATAATACTCCAGATGTGATCTCGCTAGTGCAGAGTAGAGGGGGAGGAGAACTGTTCAGGCAGTTCTCAACCCATGTCACTGCTGTTCTAACCCACACTTCCTGTGCTTACCTACAAGGATGTTATGGAAGACAGTATCAAAAGCATTGCGGGAGTCAAGGCAGACAACATCCACTGCTCTCTCTGCATCTACCCATTCAGTCACACCATCATAGAAGACTATCAGATTAGTCATACACGACCTCCCCTTAGTGAATCCATGTTGGTTACTCTTGATAACCTTCTTCCATGTGCTGAGATACGATCTCTAGAATAAGATGCTCCATTACCTTTCCAGGGATGGAGATGAGGCTGACTGGTCTGTAATTACCAGGGTCTTCTTTCTTGCCCTTTTTGAAGACTGAAGTGACACTGGCTTTCCCCCAGTCCTCAAGTACTTCACCTGTTCTCCATGATCTTTCAAAAATGATGGAGAGTGATAGAGCAACAACATCAGCCAGCTCCCTCAGCACACATGGGTGCAGCCCATCATGGCCCATGGATTTGTGCATATTCAGTTTATGCAAGTGATTTCTAACCCAATCCTCACTGACCGGTGAAGAGACTTCCTCCTTCCAGGCTTTCACTTTTACTTCCAGGGTTATGGATTTCTGAGGGATGGTCTTAGCAGTGAAGACCGAAGCAAAGAAGTCATTCAGTAACTCCACCTTCTTTGCATCCTCTGTCACTAAGTCTTCTGCATCGTTCAGCAGTGGGCCCACATTTTCCCTATTCTTCCTTTTAACATTGATGTATTTGAAGAAGCCCTTCTTGTTCTTTACTTCCTCAGCCAGAGTTAATTCCCAGGGGGCCTTGGCCTTCCTTGTTGCATCCCTACATCCCCTGACAGCATTCCTATGATTCTTCCAAGAGACCAGTCCCTTTTTTCCACATGCTCTGAACTTCATTCTTCCACTTGAGTTTTTTCAGCATCTCCTTTCTCATCCATGACGGTCTCCTGCCTCCTCTACTTGATTTTTCACCAAAAGGAGTGCACCTGTCTTGAGCTTGGAGGAAGTAACGATTACATATCAATGAGCTCTCTTGGTCCCCCTTAACCTTCTAAAGTCTTAGTCCAAGGGATTCCCCCAAGTAGGTCTTCAAAGAGGACAAAGTCAGCCCTCCTGAAGTCCAGGGATACAATCTTACTTATTACCTTGCTTCTTCCTTGTGTGATACTAAACTACCATGTCATGACCCCAACCTTCACATCCCCTACTAGACCTTTTTTGTTCATTAATACAAGGTCTATAATGTTGTTGCATAACAGATTAAAAAAAAAAAAGTAAGTCACCATGATGGCATTGTTATTTGTTCCGAAGTTGAGATGAGACATAGTATTACTCTCTTCAGGACACAGAGGTAAAATTATAAGTGTTTTGACATACAATTCTTCATTTTTAAAAGTTTTGTCCCCATTGTATTTCAGAAATGAAGTGTGAACAAGCTTGTTTAAGTACAGATCTACATAAACATGTTTGTATCTCAAGAGGCATCTGAGGAATATGTAGTACTGCACTCAAACCTGAGGAGAAGACCAAACATTTTCTCAGAAAACCTTTAAATGTGATCACAAGGAAATAAATTATTCTTAAGAAAACTGCAAACAAAGCAACAAGCTTTCTTGTTTATTTCCCTTGGGAAAAGATAATCCCAATTCCATTCAAGAAAGTGCAGCAGATGATAATATTCAATTAAGCAAAATTGGTACTAGAATATACTTTCATAGATAATTCTAAGATAAGATTTGGATGGTTAAATCAAAATAATATTTTTGTCTTTATGAAGTGATACCAAATATCTGAAATTTTACTTACATACATAAGTAACTTTTTTTTGCAATTGTTTTCAAATAAAGGACTTGCACATTTTTAGTTACTGTGCATAACCTTTCTTCTTGCATTATTGATTGAAGAAAATCATTGGAGTTTGCATCCTATTTAATTTTCCAGAGGATCCATACTGCACTGACCTACTGGGCTAAAATCATCCTAGGAGTTCAGGGAGCCAAGGAGCAATGCAAAACCTTCTAAGCAGGAAGGAAATAAGCTGTCAAGTAGGCTGAAAGCCATGTAAAGGAGGAATGTCTTGTACATTTTGAAATCCATGTCCATCACATGGTTGTTATGATACAGATCAAAATTTGTCTGCACTGGGAATAATGATGAGGATTAGCATTTCATTGTGACACTTCATGGAATACAAATAAATATCAAAGGAGGGAAATCTGACATGGGATTTATCTCAGCAAGCATTAACTCTGTTGTTGTGGGATTCAGCCGATGATTATGCACATCTGTGACTCAGATCCCAGTAATGGCGTATAGCAAGAGAGCAGGAGACTATCTCAGTGAAGAGCAAGGAAATGTCTTCAGTTATTATTATCTCTGTGCTATGATGCTGGCTTGGATTTGAATCCAAACTTGAGTTCAGACATTTTCAATGTTCATGTCTTTTTTTTGTACTATGGTCTAATGTTGAATAAATCATCTGGTTCCCAGGAAGGGAAGCTCAGGTCTGAGGCAAAGGGAGGAGTTGGATTTTGTTTGAGTTTCATTTTTCTAAACACAATAGATGTGACTCTAGGTCTTATTTTCAGAAGAAACGTGTAAAACATCTTAGAAATTAACTTTGTCTTCTTCTTCATCATCATTATCATTATATTTCTATTCAATGTATAGTTGTGAGGTATTGCTATCATTCTTCACATACTCATTCCCTTTTGGTCTGTGAGGTGCTGTAGAAATAAAGATGATACCACAATAAAAACATATACTGAATTGATAAGACAAACAGTATGGAAAGTGATATAATAAACAACAAAGCAAGTACACTAATAGTTTGTTAGAGTCATGGTAGCACCATCATTTTCCTTCTCAGTCTCTTCTGTGTTTGCAACAGGGTGGCTCAATTTCTATTGCCTATAGCAAAATGATAATTCTTCTGGGGCAGTGGGGGGGAATTACTATGTAATGGTGGTTCTTTGGAGAAGTGAATAAAGAAGAAGAAGTAAGGAGATAAGCATAGTAACATCTGTAAAACTGGTGAAGAGAAGATTATGAAAGAGGCCATGGAAAAATCTGAAGTGCAGTGATGTAAAGAGGGGGAAAAAATGGTCAGAATTGTACTGAAGAAAATAGTCTGACACCATGAATTCCCGATAGCCCTGGATGAAGCAACTTCTTGGTTTTGTTTCTGCAAGTCCAAGGTTTTTTGGCATTGATCCAGTGCAAACACCACCAACAATGAGTCTGTTGAATCCTCAGTCTGTTTTTTTTTTCTGTTCTCTTTGTATGTTTTTCAACCCCTTTTCTATCATTGTTAAAATATGCTTCCTTCTAGTTTGCCAGTGCAGTTAGGTTATCACTGTATATTGTCTTCTGGCTCAGTGGGAAAGTAAATCTTGGCAAGTTAACATGGGAGTTCTGATAAAACACTCAGAGTCATTAGGTCATTAGGTCATCACCAATATCCACTGGCTGTGTTACGACGTTGATTAACTATGTAGCCTTATATAAAGAGAATCAAATGTTTATACTGAATTTCCAATAGTAATTAAGACCAAAGAATACCCACAGAAATTTCACTCAGCTGCCTTTACAGTGAAAATTGTGAGTTATGGAAAGAGTTACAGATGCTAGTGATGTGGTAATGGAATAGGGTCTCTTATGAAGCTGATCCCTTTAAGTTTACAATATTCTGAAGAAATGGAGTGCTATTTTTTACATATACATCTGGAATATTTTATTTTATATTGTCAGATTACTAGCTTCTGAGAAAATTCACAAAGTCCACCCAGGGCAGTTCAAGCTCATAAGTATCTTTAATAAATAATTTTTAAAAAGTTATTCAATAAATAAACAGCTGATTTTAAACATTTATTACAGTCAACATTCTGCTTAACAGAATTACAATAAGTTCTTTATAAACATTATTAGTTACTACACTGAAGTAATTGATGTGGAAAGAACTCAAAGCAATCAGTATGAGATGTTTCCTTCTCATACAGGTCCCCAAGAATTAAATTAACTGTAATCAAATAAATGGTATTATGAAATCAGTATTTATTCATGAGGAGAAGACAACCAAGGTGCATTAGACACTTAAATGACACAGACTGAAAAAGTTCCCTTTTAGGACCTTAAATTCTCTGGGAAAATCAAGGCCCAAAGAAGAGCACATGCCTGCGGAATCACAGCATCACAGCATGATAGGGGCTGGAAGAGATCTATGAAGATTATTTCATCTAACTCCCCTGACAGAGCAGGTTCACCTAGAGCAGGTCACACAGGATCACATCCAGGCAGGTTTTGAATCTCTCCAGAGATGGAAACTCCACAACCTCTCTGGGCAGCCTGTTCCAGGGCTCGTCATCCTCAAAGTAAAGAAGTATTTTCTCATATTTATATGAAACTCCCTGTGTTCAAGTTTGTGTCTGTTACCTCTTGTCATGTCAGTGGTCACAACTGAAAAAAGACTGATCCCATCCTCCTGACACCTGCCCTTTAAGTATTTATAAGCATTAATAAGATGCCCCCTCAGTCTTCTCCAGACTAAACAGCCCCAGGTTTCTCAGCCTTTCCTCATAAGACAGATGCTCTAGTCTCCTAATCAATTTCATAGCCATTTACTATACTCTCTCTAGTAGTTGCCTGTCCTTGAACTGGGGAGCCAATATCTGGACATGGTACTCCAGATGCGACCTCACCAGGTCAAAGTATGGGGGAGGAGAAGCTCACTTGAGCCACTTGTCACACTTTTCTAGATGCACCCCAGGATGCCACTGGCCTTCTTATCCATAAGGGTGAATTTCTGGCTCATTGTCATCCTGTTGTCCGCCAGGTGTCCTGGGTCTTTTTCCACAGAGCTGGCAAAGGGGGATATTGTCTGCACAACATTTGTTTAAGCTTAAGCAAACAAAACCTTGTGGTCTTCAAAGTGGTCCCTCTGTCCCCTTTTATATAGTGAATATAGTAGTTTATTGATTTTTCCCTGTGTGCCTGATAATGAAGATTAAGTTTTTAAGTTAGTTGTCTATCAGTACCCTTGTTTAAAATAAGAAATAATTTCCTCGTAATTCCATAATTCCATAATTCCAAAATTTAACTTAATTATTGGTAAAAATGCCTCTTAAATGATGAGTTGTCTCTTTTTGTGCTGCAGGATTTATGTTGGTACATAAGTTAAGAAGTCTCTTCGGGACAATAAAAGTATGTGAGAGTCAAATTTGAAACAGCCTCTGGAGTTATTCTACTTCAACTCCCATCTTAAAGCAGGACTAGGTTCCTCAGAGTCTTGCCTAGTCAAATTTTAAATGTCTCAAAAGACAGTTTCTTAGACTACCTAGGCAACCTGTTTCAATGTTTGACTACCCTAGCTGTGAGGACTTTTTCTTAATATTCAATTGAGATTTCTTTGGCTGCAGCTCATAACTGTTTAACTTTTCTCCTTCTGCTCTATACTCTGAGCAGTCTTCGACTCTTCTCAATAACTACCCATTAGGTATCTGAAGACAGTCACAGCTGATTTATGGGTCATCTAAGAATCTGACTCAGTAGTCTTACTGTTGTATATGGCAAGTTTTAAAAAATATCTATACTTAATAATCAATCAGGGCCATACATGGTCATTCCAGAGGAAAAAAAGACTAGAAAACTTTATTTACAGGTCTCATGGACCAAAGGAAAAAATTCTATTGCTATTATGAATTTAAGTTTTAAAGACATAAATGGATTTTGTTTAGTTCAGAATTGTTACTTATTCTGCCTTTTCTTTCTTTTCCCTAATTCTTATCTTCTTTCCCTGACTAGGTTTTTGAGACTTGAGGAACATTAACAGTTAAGTACTAAAGTGAAATTTGAGGCAGAAGCACAGCTATACTAACAGAAATAAAGTGAAATATCTGAAACTTTTTACTGATTTGCTGGAAAATATAGTGTAACCAGAAATTATGCATTTAAGTTGCAGTGTTTGGAATTGGATGAAATACAACCTTCTTAATTTTTCTAATTATCTACCTACTGACCTATAACTATATCTACTGGAAATTAGCATGAATACTCAAAGTGAGCAAGGCAGTGATGTTGAGACAATTTACTGCACCCTGAGAACAAAGTCAGAAATACCTACAATTTCAAGAAATGTTAGTTTATCTTGGGTAAGTGAATGTTCCCATAATTCTGGGTTAACAAAAGGTGCAACCTTAATAAAGGTTGTGAGCAGCAGCAACCAATTAGAATTCAGAACAAAACCACTACTAAATTGTCAGCATAGTACTACACTGAATAAAACACTACGGTTGTTCTGCAACAGAGTAATTTTTCAGCTCGTATTTATTGTTTATGAACAGTGTTTTCTGACAGTCTTGAAAAGCTTCCAAGATTTTATAATGTCCTGATTGTATATTCCTTCCTGCAATGGATAAACTGGCAAGGATATAAGCATCAGCAAAAGCATGTTGCTAAATGAATATCAGTAGACATGGACCTCTGCATATTATCACTGTACTTTGTGAATATAATTCATGCTTATAGTAAAATATTTTCTCACATCAAGCAATAGTGAGGTTGGAACACCACACACTAATCAGGCTGTGGTGATTGCTCATACCAGCCTGAGACTGCTTGTTCCACAGCAGAAACAACAAATGTTATATCATCTCCTTGGCAATTCTTGTTTATGATTGCTGTAATATACAGTAAGGAGTAATGTTATTAATATAAATAAAAGTGATCAGTTTAAACAAATCTATGTAATGGGAAGTTTAATTATCTAGATGATTTTTTTTTAAAAAAGTTAGCCTGTTAATAATAATATGAGCGAAGAACAATATAATTGCTCTTGGTATTTTTTCCCTGCTTGTTTCCCTAAGAATGATCAATTAGCAAAACATAGAAGTAATGCTACACACAGGGCAACTTGTTACACACAATTTATTTTCCCTGAAGATTTATGAACCTACCTGTATGAATTAGAGGCAATCATTGTAACTTCAAACTCCTCTGCTAAGCAGAGGTCTGCATACTCCTCAACTAATGGTGTTGAGGAGTATAGTTTAATTATTGATATTTCAATATTATGATCATTTAATTCTAAATTAGCCATAGTATGAGCTACACTCATGTTATCCTGTGGTGGTCTAACCTTGGCTGGTTGCCAATTACCCATAAGCCATTTTCTCACTTCCCCTCCTCAGCATGATGGGGAAGAAAATTAGATGTAAAAAATAATGGATCAAGATAAAGGCAGGGAGATCAATCACCAGTTACTGTCACAAGTGAAACAGAAATGAGTTTATTGACAATTCAAAAACACAGAGTAGGGTGGAAACAAGAACAAAACTAAAAACACCTTCCACCCCATTTCTTCCCAAGCTTAGCTTCACTTATTCTCAACTCCTCTGCTTTCTCCCCTTCCCTGGGCAACACAGAGGAATGGGAAATTGGGGTTGTGGTCAGTTCATAATACTTTATCTCTGCTGTTCCTTCCTCCTAACAATCTTCTCCTGCTGCAGTACGGGGTCCTCCTCCCATGGGCTATAGTTCACAAACTGCTCCAGTGTGTTTTTCCACAGTGTACAATCTTTCAGGAACATGTTGCTCCAGCATGGATTCCCTATTGATTCTACCAGAAAACCTGCTCCAGTGTGGGCTTTTCTTCATGGGGCACAGCTCCTGACAGGAGCCTATTCCAGTGAGGGGTCTCCAGGGAGTGCAGCTGCTGAAGAGAGGTTTTTACCCTTTCTTAAACATGTTTTCCCAGAGCTTCCACCAGCAATGCTGACTGACTCAGCTTTGGCCTGCAGTGGGTCCATTCTGAAGCTGTCTGGAACTGTCTCTATTAGGGGCATCCCTGGCGTCTTTTCACAGAAACCACATCTATAGCCTCCCATCTTATAAAAATCTTGCCACATAAATCCAATAAGAGTTTTCTTTAAGTATTGAAATATCAGTAGGTTACAACAATGTGATCACATGAATTAAGTATCAAATAGATGGAGTAACAGTAAGCTTGAGAACTTTCTTAAAACACTGAGAAAATTATATATAAAATATATATTTAAGTGAAATACGGCGAGGATAAAATCATTGACACTGCCTGTGGAGGATATAGATCCTTAAGATAATCTCGACTGACCTGAAAAATGTAAAAAAGCAAAGGGCCATGTGGTTGCACCAGCTGGTGTCCACAAATGTCCTATCCACATTTACATGGCACCACATTGAAACAACCAGGATTTGCCAGTTCTCCTGGCTTATGCTGAGCCAGGTTTGTGGCAGCATCACAGGATGGCTAACAGCATAAACACATCCAAGAGTGATTGAGAGTTAAATGTGCAGCTGGGCAAGTGTGACACATTTCATCCAGGTATACACTGCCTTTTGGAAGGAATGTTCATAGAATCATTTAGATCGGAAAAGACATTTTAGATCATTGAGTTCAACGACAAACATAACACTGCCAAGTCCACCACTAAACCATTTCCCTAACTGCCACATCCACACATCTTTTAAATACATACAGAGACGGTGATTCAACAACTTTCTTGTGCAGCCTGTTCCAACGCTGGACAATCTTTGCAGTGAAGAAATGTCTCTTAATATCCAATCTAAATCTCCCCTGGTGCAAGGCACTGAAAATATTTTTTAAAAAACTACAACAGTATACAAAACATTTTGTTTAATTTAATATTTAAAGACTCATTCACTTTCACCTGTGGTTAGTTCACATATCTGTTGGTATTATCACCCCTTTGAAGAAAAGACTAAGGAAGACAAGGGGATTTTTGTATGGAAATCAACAGTATTTTGTACTATTAAACCTATTCAAGAGATAAGATTATTTTCAAGCACTGCATTGAAAATACCTAATCTTCATAATTTTGAATTTTAAAATTTTTATCCAAAGCACCATACAGTTTTACTGGGGGGAAAGGGAACCTTTTTGAGGACTGATGAATGTTTTGAGGAGACCAAGGTATCAAGATAAGTTCTACACCTGGGAAAGAATAACCCTGTATCTCAGTATAGGCCAAGGGTTGACCAGATGGAAGATAGCTTTTCCAAGAAGGAGTTTGGTGGCTTGGTGGACAACAGCCTGACCATGAGACAGCAATGCACCCTTGAAGCAAACAAGACCAACAGCATCCTGGGAATGCATTGGAAAGAGTATCTCCAGAGGTCAAAGGACAGGATCCTTCCTCTGTACTCAACACTGGTAAGGCAACATTTGGAATGCTATGGTCAGTCCTGGCCATAAAAGGATAAGGAGCTACTGGAGCAAGTTCAATGAAAGGCATCAAAGCATATGTCATATGTGGAGAGGCAGAGAGCTGGGACTGTTCAGCCTGGAGAATAGCAGGCTCAGGATGATCTATCAATAGGTATAAACACCTGATGGAAGGAAATTAAATAAAAAAAAAAGAGATGGACTTTTCTCAGTAATTGTCAGCCAAAAGATGTGAGGCAATGGAAACAACTTAAGTGTAGGAAATAGCATCTAAATGTATGAAAAAACGTTTACTGTGAAAAATGGTTAAAATTATGTATTTGTTAGAAATGGGTGAATAATACAAGGTTCACTGGAATCAGATTCTAGGATAGATATAGTGAGAGACAATTGAATAAAAAAAGACCTTCAAACCAGAAAAAAATGCCCTCTTTCAACAGCTAAATGTTATCTTATTTCTTCTCCCAGTAACACCAGTGTAAGGCTGGAAGAAGCATACTAAAGCCAATTACATTATTTCATACTGGTACTTGAGTAAGGGAGAACACAATGCTGACAGTGATGACAGTGTTTGATTATGACTGTTGTTTACTTTGTTACAGAGTGCGGGAGTGTGTATTTGAAAAGCCTTCTACTCCCGGGTTATATGATCGAGTGCAATCTGAGCAAGTTTGCAGATGATCCCAAGTTGGGCAGGAGTGGATTTATGGGACACGGGCAATTGTATGAGATTCAACAAGGGCAAGTGCAGCGTCCTGTACTTGGGTCAAAACAATCTCGTGCTGCATAAGAACAGCTTTTTGCAGACGGTGTTTCTAATTAGTCAGAATTTATGAGTAGTCTGACAAGACAGCATGTGCCACAGACTGGGGGATGGGCTTAATCATAAATCTTACAAACATCTAGTCAATTATTCTTTTTCAGCTGGATTCTCTGTCAGGAGATTAATAGGATTTGCAGTTTACACAGTAATTTTGTCTTCCACACCTGCTCTGCAGTTGCTGTTAAAAGGATTCTTGAAGTCAGGTTGTGAAGGCTGTGTTACACAAAAGAACATGTTACAACTGAATGTTGTAAAGGCTGTTTTTTTCAGACTACAATGTGAACTGCTGCCTCTCACAGCAGATAGTTATTAATAACAGTAGTGAATGCATGGAGTAAAATGCATCACAGGAGTGTTTAGCAGTTAGAAACGTGATGTTTGCTGTTACTTAATAATCCAAAAGTGACACAGCATTTCATTTGAAAGAAGACTCTTTGCTGTGAATATTGTTACGGGATACCCTATTCTTATATGGATATGTATAAATCTTAGATATCTGTAGTGAGATGGTCACCTAAGGATCCCCCTATTCACAAATGACAATATATAGACATTTCCAAAACAAGGATCCATTTAACTTGAATACTTGCCCTTGTTAGGAAGAGCTAAGTCTTGCTCTAGGAGAGATTTCTATCCATTAACTGAAAGGGAGGGTAGGATGAAAAGTATTGGCTTTCAAACATCTATAATAAGGGAATCCCACATATTGTTTCCAAGACTGAGTGTTTTAAAAATAAGTTCTCACCAGTATTGTGTTTGATCCAGCCGCAGAAATATTTAAATATTTTATTCTGGAATTCTGTAACTTCCAGACAAATTAAAATGCCTAAGTACAAGAAGCTTTTAAAAGTATTTTTTAATATACTTTTTGATTTTTGTTTTAACTTAGGAAAAAAAACCTGTTTATTTCCCAAAGCAGTGCATATTGAGGGAATGAGCAAAGACAGTGTATGAGTACAAGAACTTACAAAGTAAAACCAGAATTTAAGCTGAAAACAAAAATGACAATTTTTAAAATGCATAAGAAGAAAAGCTATTGTCATAATATACATTATCGAACTTTGTAATTCCTTGCCATAAGATTTAAGAAGATCAAGAACTTAGAATATTAATAGTAAAGTCTTCTACTCAAGTAAAATGGAATCAGGCAAGAATCATTACTAAATAGATTTTAACTGAGAAAGACTATGATACCTTTTTGCAAGATCATTCAACATAAATAATTAAAGTATTGGGCTTTTCCCAGGTCACATTATCTACTGACATGAGTATTGTTTCAAAGAAAGGTGTTTTGTAAGCTTACATCCTAAGGTTATTTGGTCAAGATTCAAGTTTATGAGGTTCCTACATCTATTTTTGCAGCTATGAATACAGGTGGATTTGTGCACACAGATCTCAGTGTCTTCATATTCTATCATTCTCCTTAGAGAGGGAAGAATTTGTGTAATAGGAATTGAAGTTTATCCACCATAATCTATCTCTTGCAGTAGAAAAGGTGGCATTTTAGAGCTTCTTAGGAGCCCATTTTTTTAATTTGTCCTTATGTCGACTGTTTTGCTTATGCTTTTTTTTTTCACCCTTTTTTTCTTTTTCATCTCTTGCTTAGTGTCAGAAAAAGGAACTGGAACATTCAGTAAATCAGAGCACAGCTGAATACATTCAGGGCTGAGAAGGACTGGTGAGGACAAGAATGTCCTGATGAGGACATTTAGGAAGCATATTTAAAACCATTAGAGTTAAAAAAAAAATATATTAAATCACTACTGCGAGAAACTGGAACTGATTTATCTTCAAAGCAAGAATTTTCATTATCTATTTCCTAACTCCTTAACTGTCAAGGTTACCTGCATCACATGAAGACAACATACTTAAGCTAAAAATCTTTCCTGTATAAGGTGTTTAAAGTATTTATGATCTCTGAGAAATGAAACTTTATATACATAGTCAGCAATTATTTTGATTATGGACCTAAAGGCCTGACAGCTTTGTATCTATTTTGCCAACAATGTTTTTAAGAAAGTTAATAGTCTCTAGAGGGCTGATAAGCAGATGTCTTACATTGCAGTCATTGAAGAGAGTTTTCTGTTCTTACCCAGTTTTGCTTGGTTCTTGTTCAAGCAAATTATTGTGGGCTCAACAGAAATCTGTATTTCTTTTAAAGAAAAGTTTAGTTCTATATTTTATTGAAGATAGAAAAAAAAGTATACTCAGTAATTCAAACTAGAACTGGGCAACATTTGTAACAAAATAAGATTGAAGTATCTCAATAACATATTTATGAAAATAGCACAGGTTTTGATTAACTAAGATGGTTAATATATTAATTAAATGGTTCCAAAACAGAAAATACATTTTTGTCATTTCCCAGATGAATGTTTTAACTTTAATCTGAAATCTATCACCATTTCTTTATTTTTCATCTTGAAATATTTTTCCATTATTTTTTTATTTTAATATGCATTTTGATATTTTCCCAGAAAAAATATTTTTATTTAAGCCTTTAACAAACTACTTACAATAATAGCAATAAAAAAGATTGAAGATTTTTTTTTTCCATTCCAGTGTATTCTATCATAAAGAACTTCACTATGAACCGTAATTACTTTTCCTCCAGAATTTAGGAACTAAAGGTAAATGCAAAAAACTGCTTAGTTATATAGCATCCCGAGGACCACCAATTTCCTTAGAACAATTTCCTTAAAAAAAATGACTTTCTTACTGCTGGTTAAAGATGGTGCATAAAACAGAAGAGAGTGAAGAAAGAGTGGGGTGAGCACAACAGCTTAACAAGCATCTAAAATAAAAGGGTATTCAACAAAAACATAATATAATGTAACCAATGCTATTTTAGATAGACACCTCAAATTTTGGAGAACACTTATGATTGTACACAACCAAATGTATTGACATCCTGAGATTTACTCCAGTTTTATATGAAAACAGTTCACAACAGCTCTCCCTCAACCTTCTGTCCACACTGCACCTGCTTCTTTTGATTCAGCCAAGGATACAGCTGGCTTTCCAGGATGCAAGTGCATATTATCAGCTTGTGTCCAGTTTTACATCTACCAGTACCCTCAAGTCCTTCTCCACACGACTGCTCTCAATGTCTTTGTCCCCCAGCCTGTATTGATAGCAGTTTCCCTGATCCAGGTGTAGGAACCTGCACTTGGCCTTGTTTAACCTCCTGAGGTTCACATAGGTGCACTTCTAGAGCTTGTCCATATCCCTCTGAATGACTTCACATCCCTCTGGTGTGGGACACCACTCAGCTTGATGTCATCTGCAAACTTCCTGAGGGTGCGCTCAATCCCAGCTTCTCTGTTGATGAAGGCATTAACACTGGTCCCAGTAAGGACCCCTGGGGAACACCACTTGTCACTGATCTCCATCTGGACATTGACCACTACTCTCTAGATATGACAGTCCAGCCAATTCCTTATGCACTGATTAACCCATCCATCAGATTCATATTGTCCTGTTTGGAGAAAAAGATGTTGTTGGGCACCGTGTTAAAGACCTTGCAGAAGTCCAGATAGATGACATCCATAGTTCTCTTGTCCACTGATGTAGTCACTCCACTGTAGAAGGCTACTAGGTTGGTTAGGCAGGACACGCTCTTGGTGAATCCACGCCGTCTTGAATCACCTCCCCGTCCTCCATGTGCTTTAGCATAGTTTCTAGGAATATCTGTTCTATGAACTTCCCAGACACAGAGGTGAGGCTGACAGGTTAGTAGTTCCCATTTGAACTACATATATGGAAAAAAACAATTTAGATTTCATTGGTATGTTTCTAGCTTTCCTTTCCTCTGATACAAACCCTGCAGAAACTTATTTTCAGAGGCTTACTCTGTGTTTAGCAGTTTTGTCAATTAATTTGACAGTAAAAGCTTTATTATTGTGTTTATTTTCTCTTTACCTGGTAAATACAGTCAGATTAAGGTAATTTGTAGTAATATATTGTCCTTTCCTTCACTTACAGAGCTGAAATAGAGACTGAATGTAATGATTTCACTTGACTATAATTCTTCAACTACTTTATGCTCCTGCACTTAGTCCAACTCTTGGCTTGTGTGATTCCTTTCAGAATTTTGTGGCAGCTTGACTTTGAATGTGGCTAAGAAGTCAGCTTTATTTTCACCACAACAATCTACCACAGCATTTTGTGTGTGTTTTTCTTCCTTCAAGTACACAGCTTTCATGTTTCTTCCCAATCCACCCCCCCACCTTCCCCCTTTCCCCCACACC
>JANHFX010011489.1:0-30775 GCA_027560015.1 Chloroceryle amazona
GGAATGTCACGGGCCGGGGGCGAGGCGGTCCTCGGCCGGCCTCCCGTGCCTGCGGGATTGACGACCCTTGCAGCATCCCTGCCCTGCCCTGCCGGGACTGGGGCCGCACCCCCTCGGAGATAGCTGGGCCTTGCCACTGCCGGAGGCTGGAAGAGCCGCGAACGGCTTTCCTGGCCGCCGTTCCCTAGCGTGCCTCCCGGAGTGCTTGCAGTAGGAGCAGCGGCAGCACCGGGTACCGGCGGGGCTGGGTCTGCTAGCACCAGACCACGGCTGCGTTGACTCCATGTTGCGGCCTCTGGCTAGTGTTTGCTCTGATGCCCGTGGAAGACCTCAGAGGGATGTGTATCATCGCGGCCATGCTGCTCCTGAAAGCTGCTTCTTTGCTCCCGAAATGAATGATAGTCTCACAGACGGTCCGCTGAAGCCAGGTAGTGTCCACCTGGCATCCATGGGCCCGTGGGGTTACCTGTGTGACCTGCACTCCAAACCATAAGTAACAGTAAAAAGGATTCACTGTGCTGCCAGCTGAACTTGCAGTTGCATCTCTGGCAGAGCTGGAAGATAAGCTGAGTGGTGTAAATGTTGTTGCTGACTGTGTGGTTAGGGGTATGTCTAGGCTAGATGTGCTTATGGGAAGAATGCAAAGAGCCAGGAGGTGCTGGATGTGTTAACAGGCTGGGTGTCTTTTGGCCCGCTCATCAGACATTGATCAGGAGGTCTTCTAATGAAAGTTAAGGGGCAGATTCAGGAAGTCAGTCTGGATCCGTGTATCTCTGGCTGTGAGGTGTTGTCTGCAAGTGATGTATTCAAGTGTTGTACAAAACTAGAGGTGTAAAATTCAAGAAGGAAGAAATAATTGTTCCTGTAGGGCAGAACAGCAGCTCTCAATTCTTCCAGCCCTGTGCATA
Organism: Chloroceryle amazona; assembly: GCA_027560015.1. Lineage (NCBI taxonomy): Eukaryota > Metazoa > Chordata > Aves > Coraciiformes > Cerylidae > Chloroceryle > Chloroceryle amazona. The sequence goes on from JANHFX010011489.1 coordinate 909, forward strand.
CCTAGGGAAAGGAGAACTTTGCACTGATTTTAATGCTATAGAGTGTGCTTTCTTTTTTTCTAGGCCCTGTATCGTAAGACTTTTCTGTTCCTTTGCTCTTTCTTAGGTGTTTAATTTTCTGAAAATGCAGCTCTGGCTGTTGCAGGAGTGGGACTGGACTAGATCAATCAACCTTTGTGGGGCTGCTCTGTGTTTGCCTGTTAATGCTGCAGGACAGTTGTGAAGTTGTGTCCAGACCTTCAGGATTTCAGAGAGGCATACTTGTCCAGTAAAAATAGGCACCATGAAGTTTAAGCCCCAAAGTACTGAACAGTTCAGTAGTATGAGTGTAAGACTTGTGATGCCTTGTAGGAGGATCTTGGCTTTCTAATATGAAGTGTTGCCTAAAAGTCTGTTGCTGAATCAGGAACGCATTACTGAACTTAAGTCTACATTTAGATTTGGAAGTGTTCTTGGAATGGAGGTAACATCCCTCTTGCTGGTGTGTTTCTCTTTTCAGGGACAGTGTAGAGAGATCTGTGAACTCTTAACGCCTTTTCTATGAACTGAGTAAGCATAGCCTAGATCCATCTGCCTTTGGCTCAAAGTGGCTCTCGGGGGAGGCAGAGATGAATTTTCTAGGCAGTGGACTATTATGCATAGAGGCAGAAGGAAGTAAACACCTGGAAACCAAGCAAAATGTTCTTTGCATCTTCAGTTAGACTACCCACTGGGGTGGGGATTATTGACTTCCTATCTCGATGCCTTAGAAGGAAAGCAATCCTAGTTGATTCATGCTGCAGGGTGTGAAGCATGCTTTTGCTAAAACAGTCAATCAGCCTTAACTTCCATTCATAGTTATCTCAGTAAAAATCTTCATAGTGGTGTTCTGAGGTGGAAGAAAGTGTCTTTATCATGATACTGTGCAAACAGGTACCTTTAAGGGTCGTAGCACGTTTTCACTGTATGAAGACTGCAAGAAATGAAATAGAGCTTAGCCAAAGTAAAATGTCTGTCCTCAAAGCAATGTCTTGCTGTGTTTTTTGTTCCTTTGTATGTTGATCAAGCAGCACATTTGGAAAAAAATGTGTGAAAGGACATGGCGCGAACATGCTTGGGGTCTTGTTCTTTCCAAGTAGTGGTATTTTTCACCCTCTGTTAATAGGGCTGCCCTTCCCTTTTTCCCCCTTTAACATCTGAGAGCCTATAAATGCAAATTCGTGATTGGGAAATAAGGTTGTGTGGTTGTGTTCACTCATACTTCCCCCCGCCATGACACGGATGTTGTGTTCATTGTTATGTGGATGTTGTTTCAGTGATAATTCACTGCATTTCTATTTAGAGGTGAGAGATACAAGTTGTATTTTGGCTAATGTGCCTGTATTGCTGAGCTCAGATTGCAAAGGCAGGTTCTACCTGTACAAATAACTGCGTGAGTGATGCTGCAAGGATTCAAATACATTGCATTTCATAGAGAGTACCTCATTTCTCAGTATGATGCATGAGCTCAAACACATTCCAAATCTCACTGCTACCCACACAGTATGCTTGAACACAGTGTCTCTCCTGTGATGGTTAGAAAAGCATTGTCTTAGGGAAATGCGTGTGGCTTGGGCTCACTTTGTGAGACTGTGTATGTGCACCTTCAGGACATTATGTTTTGGAAGATGCTCTCAACTCTCTATCATTAAAACTTCCAAATGTGTGTTTTGGGAAGTTACAGTCTTATTGGAAGGAAAGCAATTATTGCGAGTACAACTGGAAATATCACATGAGTGCCAGTTACAGTGATCCTTTGAAGTGCCATGAGTGGAATGTTCTCGTCTCTGCAACCCTATTGTCCTGTTTGGGCAGACAGTATTCAGCACCTCATGGAGAGTAGTGTAAGACTTCATTTGTGCATCTGGTTGCATGCTTCCCTTTGCCTGAGGCCTGGAAGGCCTTGCAGTGAACACTACGTGTTGTACACTATGGAGTAACCTGTTCTCCTCTGGCACAGCTGTCTTCAACTGGGTTGGCAGCACCTTGCATCCCCATAAAGTGAGTTGCTCTGTCAGCTGTGGACTCAGGGGTCTGTTTCCTCTCTGCAAGGAGTATTGCCTATCTTTTTTACAACCCCTAAGAATTTCTTTTTATGAAGCTTATTTGGTGATGAAGAGCCATTGAACTGGGTGTTCCTTTAAGAAACACTTATTCCAGCTGGAATAACATGCATTTATCTGCCTAAGATGTTCTTGAGTGGTTTCCTGAGTAAATCAGGCATTTTCACGGTAAACTTCCAACCTCAGCAAAATCTGCTCTGTTTGGGTAAGCTACAGAGTTGCACCTCTGGGAATGTTAAGTGATTCCAGATTGTTCCCTCAAAAGATACTATGATGCCGTGACAAACCAAAGTGTCTCCAGACAGGGAGTGCTTGAGAGAGGCCACAGTTTCTTGTAAGGAAACAGTCTGTTATAAGGAGAAATATTTGCCATGTTTGCACTATGATTTCCTTTTAGTCCTATATATAAAAAAAAATATTCTGAACAGCCATTGGATTGCTTATTATTCTTAATATTGTGGGCTTGGCTACAAGCCTGCAGCATAATATGGCTGATGGGTTGTTCACTATCTGTCGTCCTGTGTCATGTCTGTCGCAGAGGAGCACGTTTGGGATTTCTCCTCTGGCAGTGTTAGGTTTCCCTTCTGAGCATACAATAATTGAGTTGCTGTCTGCTATTCCTTCTTTCTGCTCATTAGTGGAACTCAGGGCAAGTGTCCCCTGCCAGTATGATTGATGGGATGTGTGTGTTCCTTTCAGAATATTAATAGTGACTTTCCTGAAGGCTTAATTTTATTTGAAGTATCTGCCATTCTGCCTCCTAGTCTTGCTCTCCAGTGTTTCATTCATTAGCTAGGCTGTGTTAGCTCAGCTGTCTGATGGCTTATGAAAAATACTGCATTGCTCTTATTGTGCTAGTATGCGGTGAGTGCTCACTCTGCTGCTTCTGGCATATTCATATTCAGTTACTTGGGATTGATTACTAACAGCCATGTAGTATGTGTATAGTGCAGGCTCCTCTGGCATGGATCCCTTGACCTTTATCCTGTCAAAAGAGTAACTTGCTGAACCAGTATTTTACAGGGTTCTGTAACAGATCCATTCTTTGATGAAGCCTGTGATGGTACTTTTGTGTAATTACAGTATGGAATAGTTCTAGATTGAATGCATGTCTCCAGTCAACTTCAGAAGAAGTTATTTACAAAAAGAAGCAGGTGAGAAACATAATGCATTTTATAGCATGCCAAATGAGCATCTGGGTGTTTTCTGAATACGTTGTGTTCTTATCTGGTCCAAAGTTTCAGCATCTCAGCTGATGAGGAAATTGTCCTTCTGTTTTGTTTTGGTTTTAACTACATCAAAGCTGCTGGATACTGTTTAAGGAAACAAGAAGTGAGAGTGTCTTACTCCTCTTTGTGGGATGAGGCAGCAGAAACTTGTCTCTGCCTCTGGGGAAGCAGACAGTTTAAGTGATATTGCTCTTGGAGTTAGAGACCTCATTGATAAATGAGTCTGTGTTTGGATACTTCACTACGCTCATTGCAGTGCACCTGAAGGAGAGATGCAGTTTCAGGTACCTTAATGTATTGCAGCTGTGGTTACAGAGACCACTCCCTGCTCTGCTGTGTGATTCAGCCTCTGTGTGTACAACCCAACATGACACTGGCTTTTTCTGCAGGTCTGTTGCAATGCCATCTCCTTTATAATCTACTGCCCACTATCATCTCTCGTGCTCTTTCTGTTTTATCCATTTCATGTGGTCTAACCCAGTGAGGGATTCTACTTAGTAAATAAAATCTCCTGTTGTATTTTGTCTGCTATTCTATTTTTTTCTAGGTTCTACCTACCCAGGCTGATTTTTACACTTCCACTGTAAATCCTTCTTATCACACCTTTTATTCTTAAGTGTGAGCATATCTTAAGTAGCGTGAGATCCAGAGCCAGTGCATGTGGGTCCATCTCCTAGAAAAAAAAAAAGGCGCTAGGTTCCATGCCTAGATATGTATTTTTAACTGTTTGTCAGTGCATATGATCACCACATTCTCATCAGGATAGGCAGTTTGGGATGATGGGCAGAAGTCATATCTTTGGTGTCATTTTCCAAAATGGAAACCCACTAACAATTAGCTATTGTGCTGTTACAATGGTAGCAGGGTTCAAATCACAGAAACTCCCTTGTAAAGGGTTCTCCTACTCTTTTCTTGTTCTTCAATTTCTCTACCAGGGGAGAAGATCTTGTTCATCCAAAGTCTCTTATTGATTCTCCTGCTATTTGATTTTCAATAACAGTTCAGGCAGAGTCTCTGAATTTGTTGTATTTAGATCAGTTTTGTTTGTTTGTTTGTTTGTTTGTTTTTTTTGTTTTTTTTTTTTTTTTAGATGTACATTATTTATATATTTTTAGAAAATCTCCCTTGTGTTTCTTCTGTATTTTCATCTGTGTTCCTTCAGCTATCTTCTAGTAGTCCATTTATTTTCTACTTTGTCAATAGATCCACTTTCTTCTCATTGCTTCTTTCCCTCAAAAGCCCTGCCTGTCTTGCTGATCATTTTGTCACTTTTCCTACCTATTTTTCCTTGCTTCTGTCTTGCCTTGCACACCTTTAATTGAGTAATCTTTAGTTCTGAACCTTATTTTTTCTACTTTCAAAGTAATTTGCCTTTTTTTTTTTTTTCTCCTCAGAATTTAGTGACTATTACATGTGAAGCAACAATGGCCACATCTCATTCTTATATGGCTTGTCTTTTTCAATTGGACTATTTTTTTCTCAATGTGCTTGCATTAGGTTTTAGATTTTTTTTTTCCACTGTTAAATGAATGTCACCTTTTTTCTTCTGTTAGGCTTTCTGAATTTTCATATATATGCATCCCTGAAATATAGTCTCATAAGCAGACATTTCTTTCAGTCCTCTCATACTTTATACTTGAAGCTCCTTACTCCCAAGTATTCCTTCCTTTTCTTGTGCACTTCTTTGTCAGAAGCAGACTTATGATGTCCATTTGGATTTCACAGCATACAGTTTATATGAATAATTTACTCACTTTTTCCTTGATGTCTGGCAAGTTCCTTGACTTTTCAAGCTTTTTATCTGCCTGTTTTGTTCCTTAATCTCCAGTCAGACAAAAGGACAACGTACCCATTACTCTGCATTTATGCTTTGTTGATCTCACCTGTGTATTGATGAAATATTCATACTTATTTGGGCATAACTTCATCTGCAATACTGATTTTTGGAAGTGTGGACAAGTCACCCTTATTTCAGCGACCTGTTCCACCCACAAGGATCTGAGCAGAGAACTGCATTATATGGGCTCTGATTATTAACAGCTTGGGTTGCAAGTGGATGAAAAGCCTACGTACAAATTTACCGTTTTTGGTGAGAATCTTTCTTTTGAGTGCCGTTGGCCTGTAGCCAACTCTTTAGAATTAAACTACTTTTTTTTTTTTTTTCCCTTTGTGATTTTTTTTCTTGCACTTATGAAGAAGCCTCAAAAATGAATGTCAATCATGATTTGAACACTGTCCCTTCCACAGACCTGTATCACTGTTGTTGTATGACTTCAGTCCCTCCCTGGTGGTTTCTTCCCAGATGTATCTTACTTTGGTATTATGTTCCTGAGCCTGCAGATAGTCAGGTGTAAGGTGCTTGCCAGCTCAAGATAACAGCAAAGGAAAGAGATGGGATGTTTGGTGGGTTTGCTACTTCAGAAGTAGTAGATTGTAATGAACCATTAGCTCTGCTTTCATCATCAGTAGGAAAGTTGTTAGACTATGCCTTACAGAAGCTGCTGTATGGCACATGTTCTCTTTTCGTCAGTGTGTGTTGAGATCTCTACCAGGACAGTCTGGACGATGGAGGGCACCTCATGTTTTCAGCCACCGTAGCAGGGTTTGCCAAGCAGGTGTCTATGTGCACTTAAACAAATGCCTGCACAGAGTACTGGAGGAAGTTGGTGTGGATCGGTGAACTAACCTTGACCTCATTTCACTGCTTTTCCCAGCTTGGCTGCATTGGCACATTTCCAGTGTACCCTAGCAAGCTCTGCCAGGTGTTGAGTGTTGAGATGTAGCTTGTCCTGCATCCACATTAGCACTTTTAAACTTGGTTGAAAGGTATTTGTCACTGTCTTAAGCATTTGTTCCTTTCCTCCTGTAGACAAGGTAGCAAGTACAGGTTTTGTAATCAGTCACTGCTTTTTGGTGGTTAATTCATTAACACATTTTAATTTAGCCTGGAGACACAGTGAGTGAGCTGTTCAGCAACAGGTATCATGGCAAACTGCTAGTGCTATGGCTCTGTGGAGGCGTGATGCATTTGCACCTTGCCATGCCACTGACTGCTGCTCTCCGCTAAGCTGGCAGTGCAGCAACTTTTGTTAAAGCAGCCTTGGATTTGAAGACAGCTGGTGCAGCAATTCTGCTGCACATGTAGACAGAAATGCGCAAAATCTGTTACGTTTGTGAAAAAAGTTCCCCGACATTAGCCATGCTAATGCTGATGCCTAATTTCAGCATGGCTAAAATGAGAGAAGATCAATGTGCTGCTGCAGATGTCCACTTTTTTTTTCTGTCTGCCACAAGGTTGCTTTTGGGTAGACCCCAAGTGAACAGCTGGAAGTTCAAACACAGTGATCTTAAGTAAAGCAATGACCCGTTAAAAGTGTGATGTTTCCCAAGAAATGTACCCTTTCTGTCGCCTATAAAAATGATTTTTAAAAGTTTGCTGCAGAATATAGCCTTACTGCTGACCTGTGGAATGTTTCTGGTGTTTCTAGGGAGGCTGTTATGCAGCAATGAATTTGGTCACATGCTTTTTGTTAAACAGCTAACTTGTTTGAAAGCAGAGCAGAAAGATGACCTTGTGGTTTGGACACTGAAATGAGACTTAGCTTCAGATCCAGCATCTGAAGTTGCTTCTTGTTCTTCTAGCTCATATAACCCTTTCCCTGCCTGAAGCCATAGCTATGACTTGTGTTCTTGTTCTCTACTTTGTTCCCAGCGGCCTGTTTCCATGATGCGGTGTTCCCGTTTCTTTGCATGTGATAGGGCAACTGTGAAGTTATATTGTCAAGCAGAGTGATGGTGAGGTGTGGCAGGGTTGTTCCCAAAGCCAGTGTCTTGCAACACACAGACAGTACTCATAAAGGATGAAATTTTACCTTTCCTGGGAAAAATAGAACCTTACAAGACTGCCCATACACTCTAATGTATTTTCCTGAACTGCAAAGACAAAGCTGAAGCTAGAGGAAGTGTCTGGGGATTCTTCCCTAGCTTCCACACTGCAGAGCTGGGCTAAGAAGCCTGAGGGTGCTAGGAAACCTGAGGGTACTCAGAAGGGAGCATCTGGAGAGAAACCATCTGAGAGACAGATCACCAGCAGAGCTTTTCTTGCTGTCTCATCTGGATGCTGCTGGCTGAGAATCCCCTGAACAGGCTCAGAGGCCAATGGGAGCTAGTGGAGGAAGGTTTGGGGAGCAGTATGTGGAAATGAGGTGGGATTTTTTTTACTTTCTGATGAAATTTTAAGGACTCTGTACTGAGGGAAGATGTTGCTCCTGGTAGGGGCAATTAATATCTGCATAGCTGGCAGTGGAGCATGAGGGAGGCTAATGGCTGTGTGCTGTGCATGCTGGGACAGGCTGTCTGGGCAGATCCTAATGCTTCCTCGGGAGATGCTTCTTGACAATGTGCTTATTATGTGGAAATCAGCTTGTGTGACAGGAGGCGCCAGGAGGCTATGGCAGGCTCATGTCCTGTTGTGGTAGGTGCTGCATGATGTGCTATAATGAGATGCTGCTATTCTGTGAGGTTTCTACTCCATGCTTTGGATAGACATGAGTGAGAGGAAAGCAGAGGTGAAGTGATTCATCCAACAGTTAAAAGGTGTTAGGATTAAATAGTTAAAAGGTGTGATGGATTAAACCTCTCTCTGTGTAGAACCAGACCTGAAGTTCAAATTGCTTTCTTCTGTAAAAGCAGTGAAGTTTTGCTGTAGTGGAGCCTGGGGGATGTGTTTACATCACTGCAACTCTCCTGTGTACATGGTGGAGCAGCAGTTGTTTGGTGTGGTTTGTCCTCAGTTAATTTTCTTTGACACCCTCTTTCCCAAATGTTTGAGTGTTGCAAATAATACAGCAAATGAGTTGTAGCATCACACAGAAAACTACTAAGGAAATACACAATATGTGTGCAACTCTCTCAACTTCTGATTTATTTGCCCAGTTTTGTCCTGGCATGTCAAGGGCAACTGCCTCAGAGAACCATCTTTCATAGAAATCAGTGGCTAGAGGGAGGTTGGAGGTCCTATTAGATCCCCTGTGATGGAGAACTTCGCTCTCTTCCAACCCCCCGTTTGCAGGCTGGTCTGCCTGGGTGTGTTGCAGAGAAAACTCTTAGCTGTCCTTAAGGTTTGCTATCTTTTTCAAGTGGGGTGACATTGAGAGTGAGGAGGGGAAAAGAACATGAGAAGACAGCCTGGAAGGAGCTTGTTTGTACAGGAAGATGCACTTGCTCCCTACATATGTACATAGGTAAATATGCCTTTAAACCAGTGATGTGAGAAGTGTTAGCCTTAAGTAGGAGGCAGAATTTACAACCCTAAACACACTCTTAAGCAACTGGAGGAGGAAAGGTTTAACAGCTGCCCCCCTGCCTTATAACTTCTGCCTACTCAGGGCCTAAGAGGAGAGAAAGGAAATCTCTTAACCTTATTATTGTTTGTGACTACAGTAAGCAATCCAGTTACTGGCATCCTTTAATCCTGACACTGTTGGACTCCAATTAGAACAGAGAAGTCTTGGTTTCATACCTTTGTAGGCAGGGCTATGGTGTCTGTGAATGATATTACCAAACTTCTCTGTGCTTTGACCATTACCTGAAGAACCTGTAATGAGACTTCGCACCGACCACTTTGAGTTTGTCTAAGAGGCATGAGAAGCCCAACATTTGAGTCCTGTCTATCTGTCCAGGTGAGGAATGACTACCTGTCTGCAACTGGGTTCTCCAGCCTCTCTTTCTAAGTGACCTGGACACTTCCTTCATAAGTCTAAGTATATTTTGGGGGAAGTTTGAAGGTTTTAGCAGATCCTGATAATTCCTTCCTCTTCAGCAGAGGAATTATGAAAAACATGTTCCAAAGACCACTTCTACTACTGTGGTCGTGGTTATTTCTCCTCTGGGTATCTAGCAGAGCTGTGAGATATGTAAGAAAACTGGGCCATAGACTGTGGTACCTTGTGCCTCTGCCAGGGGAATGGTGTTCTTTGGTGAGATGCAGACAATAAAAATGGTTGTTAACGGAATAGCAGAAGTCATTGACAATCCAGATAAAAGCTGCTGTGAACAGAGGGCAGAACAGTTAATTGTTGGCCCTCACAAGATCTTAAGTTCTCCTCTGAAAAATATTGAGGCACTTCTGTTGTGTCCAGTCTGGATTGTAGTGGCAAACACTCCTGTTGACGTGAATATGAATAGGTTTTGTGTCCCAGATGACAAAAGTTTAATAACTCTGCTTAATTACAACCTATTTTTTTCTAATACTCTGAGAGTAAATGACTTTTTCAAGGAGAGCTGGCTGTGGGATGTTCAAGATGTCAGAACTCTTTTTGAGAAGATGAAAAAAATAAGTAGATCAAGGTTTAAAATCCAGGGTAGCTTTGCATGAGAGAAGATCCACGGTCTCTGCCTTCGGAGTAGGTATAATTTCAAGCCAAACAAACCTGCTGAGGTTAGAAGTGTTCTGTGTAATGCTCTTCTAATGTGGTTAAAGCCTCAGCTGTCCGGATGAAGACAGTTCTAGAGATCATCTACTTTGCAATACCCAACAGCATAGCACTCTGAAAGCGGTTATGAAGAGGAAGTGTAGAGTTATGTGGTGTTTTGCCAGCACTAGGTATATTTGATTGTGTAAAGTAAAGCATACGAGGTTTCAGAATTCAATTACTGTTATCCATAACAAGCATTTGCTGCTGAAAGCCCTCTAGAAGGATCCCTGAGTTGTCAATAATGAAGGTGAATTGGTGTATGATGTAGTTTCTCTGTGTAAGCAGTAGGGCAGAGAGCAAGATGAGGGACTTTCTTAGAAGCAACATCAGCAAGAACAACAAATGCTTAAAAAAAAAAAAAAAAAAAAAGGAAACTTCTTTAACAACAACAATAAAAAAAGTAGTTTGGTAACAAAGTGAGGATTTCTAGAGGTACCTTTTGAGTGTCTTGGTTCTTGGGAAATGAAGCCATTGAAGGGGAAATAACTTTCTGGGGTTGAAAGGGAAAATCTCAGACTATCTGAAAGAAGACTTCACAACTTCTTCTTCCTTTATTTTGCATTAGAAAGTATTTTCTTCCCACAAAATATGTGGTGTATGTTCTGTAGAGCATTTATTGCTTTCTGGACATGTAACTAATACATGCATGTGCACCACATACCAGCCCCTGCCCACCTGAAAGAGAAAAAATGGACCTCAGTGACAAGTTACGACCCTTGCAAGGACACATTGGAAGTGCATGTAATGAAAAAGACCTTTGAATTTAAGCAGTGGTGACATGACTGTTAGTCCTTCCTGCTTCTCCCTGTACCTGTGGACTCTTTTCGAAGTGCCAGCTCTGCATGCTAATTTCCATACCCGTAGGATGTTTATGGACTCGCAAGTGACAGTTGCTACTTCTGAATGATACCTGGTAATGAGAGGTGATGATGGAGAGTATTTAGCAATGCCGTCCATTCTCTGTGTGGAAAGCTTGTCTCCCTGAGCGTGCTGCTTCTGAACATCGCACCTGTACTGTGCTCTGTCTGTTGTGCCTCATCCTCTTCCCTGGGACAGAGGTGCTCGGCCTTTTAGAAAAGCAATAAATCCATTTAAAGCAAACAAGTTGCTAGCTGGTACTGGCCATGTCTCTGGTGTAGGTGTAAGGAGAGGGGGTAAAATGGAGGAGAGTTTGTGTTCCTCTGTCCTATTGAACCTGAAGCCATTTTGCAACAGCATCACTAAAGCACAGTAGGAACACAAGCCCGTGGTGTTTGCTTGGTATCTGTCTGGTTCCTGCAGGTCTTGGGCTTTTCCTTTTCCTACAATATGCAGATTACATAAAGGACAGGTGAGGTTGGGTCAGAGCCAGCTGTGCCTTGCACTTGCTAATTTTCTTTCCTTTGTATTTTCAGGTGTTGTACTGTCTTGAGGTTTCCCATATTTCAGCTATGATACAAATATTTTGAAGGATTAAGCCTTAATGTTTAGGATTACATAAAAGAGGTGTCGAGGGAAGGAGGGAGTCGTGATGCCTAGAGATCTTGTTCTTGTGCATGGACACCCTGAAGTGTTTGGGAGGAAAAGCAGCTCCTGAACAAACTGGTCCTTCATTAGTTCTGCTAATGACAAACGGTGTAGGGTGGCGATTGCTAGTGACCTGATAGTAAAATGACCAGGCCAGTGAAATAGGGTAGCAGAGAGATTTTCAGTATTGAGAATCTTTGAGAGGTTGTGTCATGACAGATTCAAAAGAACTTTTCAGTTCTGCACTATGTTGCACTTAAAGCTGTGAACGTGCAGCCATTGCCAATCTTAGTTCTCTTGACTTGGTTTTGACATCCTGTCTTAAGATTTGCAGCTTGAAAAACAGGAATTTATTGCTTGTGCTGTTTCACCACACTCTTTCACTAACATTAAATTGCCTCAAAGGAGGACAAACTTAGAGCACATTCACCTAAGCTGAATGCTTCTTTTCTTCTGACTTACACCTGCTGTGTAACCTCATAAGCTGCTTCTTAGAGTAGGTATGTGGGTCCACAACAAGTATCACCTAAATCTGTTAGGTTTTGGTGGTTGTTGGGCTGTTGGTTTTGTTTGTTTTTCCCTCCTTCTCTAGTGGAATGCCTTGAGATGGGGACTAGGGAAAGATCTTGTTCTTCTATGTGGACGCACCTGAGAAAAAAGTGTTTAGAGTTGTCTGGGACCCATGGGGGCAATTTTTTTCTTGCCCATCATTCTTCCCCACCCTCACAGGATTTTTGCTTTTTGTTGCATAGGTTGTAGGAGGTTTCTTGTAAAGTTTTGTGATTCTTAAGTCAGGCTTCAGTTTCTTTTTACTTTGCCTAATGATGTTATGCTTTTGGGAACTGTCATCCTTTGAATATAAAGGCGAGCAGCTCTTCTTTCCTCAAGAGTCTGATTTTGAAGGTGTATGCAGATTTTGCTCTAGAGGAAGATGTTTAATATAATAAGGAATTTTCCATAAGGACAAGCTATGTATTTCTTGGTGGCTGCAGCTTCTAGATGAAATGGGTGAGATGCTCCTAAAGCATATGTTTTATAACCAGATCTGTCTCTATGCTGTGAACTACTGGGCTACATCCAGTTACAAAAATGGATGTAAAATCCTGCTCCTGGCTGCAGACAGCTCCTGAGGCCACAGCTTGAGTGTAACAAACATGTTGAGTGTTAGGTTGTTCTTCAGGCATCTACCTTATTACATATCTGAGAAAGCTGAGCTATGGGGTGTGAGGTTGAGTTTTCCCCCTGTCCTTTGGGATGCATTTCAAGCTGTTTCTCAAAGGCTGTTGGCAGACTTCCAGTCTCTTGCTGCCTTGCTAAATCACCTGTAGTGTGAGTAGTTTAGTAACACATGAGAATTACAGCAAGCATAAGGTGGTATGACTGCAGCGTGTGAAGTGCATTTTGGTGCCTTGGGAGTGCAGATGGAAAAGTCTGCCTGACAGTGGTGTTTGGGGTGACTGGTTAGTATGAATTTGAATGCAAATCCAGCACTAACTCCCAGCAGCTGATATCTCTAGAAGGGGTTAAGCTGGTAGTTGTTTTCTTTCTTTTTAGCTTTCTCACCAATCTGAAGGAGAATTGAGTAATGTGGCAAGAATGCTGAGAAGCTGCCCCTTCGTAAAAGAGCATTGCCTGGTGGGACTCCGTAGAGCTAGCAGCAGCCCTCCTGAAGGCAAAAAGAGGGTTTGATGAAAATCCACTCCGAAACATGACTGCTGGAAGGATACTATGTTTTTCATTTCTTCATCCATGGCAGCTGACTTCCATCTTCTTTTGTATGGACTTGGGTGGGATTAGTCAGCGTGGTTTTGGTAGAGAGAAGTAAATTTGCCTGCTTTTCAGCCTTTTCTAAGGACGTTTATTATTCAGTGGATGAGGGGAGAAATGCCAACTTTTGAGGCAGTGGTGCTGCTGCTAGGGATGAACACCCCTTGCCTTTACTCCTTCCTGTGGAGAAACCTCCTTTTTCAGTGTACCTGAAAGACTGCCCTCCCTTGTTTCCAGAAGGGATGGGAAGGGGCATGCAAGCTATCTGTGAAGTTATTTACTAGAGATATTGATCTCCCACCTGTTGCTTTGCTTTTAGACAAAGAAGGTGGCTTAGAAAATTTAAAAAAAAACAAGATTTTTTTTCAAGCAGGGTCCCACTATTTCCTCTCAGTTGGTCCTCCCTGGGCACATGGAGAAAAGAAGAGTTGTCCACAGCCCTCGGGAAGTTGCCTGAAAGTCTGGCTGACCATAGTGTGATTCAAATACTGCAGCTGCTTTGATGCCCATTGTTCACATGCTTCAGGTGTTAGGGGAGTGTGTTAAGACAGAAGAGATATTTACAGTTCAAATATCTTAGAATTCTGATTTAGAAAGGATCCATGAGGATCACAGAGTCCTACTCCTGACTCCATACAGCAGGGCAACCTAAAAGCCATGCAATTTAACGGGAAATGGGTGCTTCCAAAACTTGCAGCAGGTAATGTGGTATTAAATCTGGATTCAGTTAACATAGTAGGGCTGGTGCCAGGGAGAAGAAGGTAGGGAATGGTAAGGTCAACCAGATGACCAACCAGCTGAGCTCTTGACATGGGAACTGGCTGTGAGCAGCTTGTGCAGATGCTTCTGTTCAGTTAAGCTCTGCTGTCTGCTTGAGATGCAGTAGAACACACAGGTCATAGTGTGTTGCTTGAGATTGTTCCCTGCTGCGAGGTTGTGAGGATGAATGATGGTAATTGTCCCCATTTCTAAAGAACGTCATGTAGGTCTCTGGCTATATGTTGAAGACTTGCAGGCCAGGAATGTATGGTGGGGGAGGCAAAGATTTTCCTACTGATTAATACTTGGTTTTGGGAAAGGAAACGATTTCTAGGGAACAACTTGAGGAGCCATCTCTGGATCGAGGCAGAGTTGTTAAGGATGGAAATCAGAGCTCTTCAAAAAGCTGTAAGTGTAAAGATTTTGGTGCTGTTTAATGGAACAATGACTTTGAAGTTGTTGAGTTTCAACTTTGCAAATGTTAAATTCAGCTCCCATGAATGTATATCAGACATTGTGTTGCTGGAGGAGTTACTCCTGGAATCAAGCTGATTCTTTGTCTGTTGAAAGGAGTTGCATCCCATGTCTTATGGGGAGGCACTTTTTCAGACATGTAGCCTTTTATTCTCTTGACATACCGCACAAAAAGGGCAATGCATTTCAGAGATGTATTTTTTTACTCACTGGTAAATGATGGACCATTTTTTCTGTGGGTTTTTGGTGTATTGCCATTTCCTGTTTGCCTGACCTAATATGGTGTTTTTATATGCTCTACAGGAGGTGAGGCCACAGAGACCTTTAAAACTAATGTCACTCCTAATCTTAAAAAGTATGCAAGAAAAACCCCAATGGGAAGTCTGTCATGCCAAGACTTAGGATGTGACGTGCTAGATCCTGACACTGAATGGTTTTCTGAGAAGTATCTTCTCAAATACCAGCTTTTTTTTTTTGCCTTTTGCAATGCAAGCAGCTGGGACACGACCCAAAGCTGTTGTCACACACAGCCAGCATTGTCAATACAAATCTGAGTAGCAAATCGCAGGACTTGCCACAGGACAAACCAGGTGAAATAAAAGTATTCAAATAAAGCCAACATTACTGTCTTGATGAAACTGTGTTAGCACTATGGTATGCTGAGAGAGAGAAAGGTGAGAGACATCCCAAAGTGGCTAATTGCTGATGTCTCACCCTAACTGGAAGCCCCACTGAGTTGCATGCCTTTGTGTTGGGCTGCTGGGTGATAGGTGTATTTGCCATTAGAAACACTTCCTGTGGGTGACTCATGCACTGAGTTTTTTCAAAAGATAGGAAAGCTTTATTATTTTTTTTTTTTCCCCAGGCCAAATTCCAAATCCACTGTACCTGTGCTTGGCATGACACCTTGGATGGCATGAGTTGTCAGTCCTGGCCTCTCAGCTCGGGACTGACACCTTCTCTGGCACTAGTTCCAGTGCATGCGTGACTGTGGCAAGCCATCTCAGTGCTGACCTGGAAGGAAACAATGTGTTATTTTTTAGGCTCATTATTTACTGGATTAGCAGGTTGAGTCAGTTCATCGTGTGCTCATACACACAGTGGTGGGGAATCACAGGGAGTGGAGAACAAGGCATTGGCTTCTGGTGGTGGTGGTTGCTGGCTTGGTTCACCAGCCTCTCTGCCTGTTCCCTCTGAAAGGGATGTCAGTGTTCCCAAAGAGTTGCAGTGATACTTGATTTCTGTGAACATCTCTTACAAGGGGCTGAAAGTGAACCTGGAAATGAACCATCTGGATCCCTGGTGGTAGCGCAAGCTGGCTATGAGCAGTAAAATGTTACCCCAGCTGTCTGTCTGTCTTCTATATGCTGCCTGTTGCATGCTCTCTAATGGCCACTACCTGCAGCATGAGGTCCACAAAATGAAGCCATTCTGTTTTGTCTGTGGGGGGACAGCTGTATAAGGAAAAGGCTTTTCTGATTTAGCCCTAGTGTAAACAGATTATACCTTCCTTTTTATTTCTTCACAAATGTCTTTTTATTCCTTTGATTAACGGATAAGTAGTCCTCTTTACATTTTGCTTTGGGCTGGCTTCAATTAACAGTGGTTTGGAGGGTAACCAGGTAATGTGTTTCTCTCTGAGCGCCAGTTCTAATGGGTACATCATCAAGTGTCCTCTTCCTTGACATCTTCTGCGGGTTACTCCTTGAAAAAAATTCTCTGCAGAGATGGAAATATGTCTCTAACTGGAAAGAAAGTCTCTTCCAAAAGCACCAAAGCGTAGCAGAGTTGCAGTAAAGCATAGGGATTTCCAAGGGGATTGCAGTAGTGTGTGCATGTGTAAGAACTCATCCTTTCTCATTACGCTTGAAGGTGTTACAGAATTCCTTCACACAGAAGTGTGAAGCCTGGGGCTGCAATCAAACATCATTCAGCAAGTGAATGGTGGGCATTTGAAATCTTATGCCAGAGACATTTCAACCAGGAGTGCATCTCTCAGTCAGAGGTGTTCACTGGACAGATTATCAATAGTGCTCCAGCCTTATCAGAGGCAGCGCAAAATCAAGAAAAAAAATGCCAGAAATAGCTAACAAATAACCTCATCTGTTCTATGACTGGAAAGTCTTTCCTTTAAGTCTTTCTTTGTCCCATGGGGAAATCAACCTTGAGTCTGAAACCTTGTGCTTTTGGGTCTGTTGAGCACCCCTTCTTTGCTCAGATAAAACTAGCTTGTAGGAGACTGTCTCAGCCTGCCTTTGGAGGAGTAAGCAGTATTACTCTGGAGAGATGAATTGCTGGTTGTTACACAGGGTGTGCACACAGAGCTTGTTAATGGAGAGCAGGGGGCAGGTACCGTGTGCTTTATGTAGTTACCAAATGTGGAAGCAGAGGTGGCTGTAACTTTTCCAGAGGCTTTTCACAGTCATGTACCTGATCTCTGTCCTAGAGCTTGGTTGTCACTTGTATCTTCTGGATTTTTTTCTTCCTATTTCACAACTGTTCACATTGCTGGGTTAAATCTCTTTTCTTGCCAGAAGAGTTAAGCTATATATCTGACATTTCCTCTGTCAATGAAATGTGTGCATGTCTCGGGTTTATGTTTTGTTCAATTGGAGAGGGTTTTTTTTCAGCATCATTGAAAGTAAGGTTGGATTTTCTGTAAAATTGGCATAGTTCAGGGGGAAGCAAAAGCAGTGCTGACAGAAATGCAAATAGTAGACAAGTCTCATGTTGCAGGGTATCTCTAGAATTGCTGGAATAATTTGTACTTTCTGCATGGCAGTTACAAGCAGTCAGAGGGGCTGACAGGAGCAATTGCGTTAAGCCTTCTAACTGTTGCTAATATTGTGAGCCAGAGGGATTGTAGTGTTGTCTGACTGAGCCTTAAGCTAGGTGTTTAATATCAGGTACTTACACTCAAGCTTTGAGAGACGATGTAAACAAGAAGGAAGGTAAAATTCCCAGTCTTATTTCTGTTTTTTTTTTTGAAAATGGTGAAATACTGCTGTGCTCTCAATTATCAGTCCTTATAAAGTGGTTCTGAGGACTACTCACTCTAGTAGGTCTAGTTTTTATTGCTTGTGGTGAGGCTCAGGCTACATTTTAGCAAAGAACAATCTGTGTTGCACACAATATGTGTGCTGCTCCGAAGCCGATGTGTGTAGTTTTCAAAGATCTCCAATGTGGTGTTCTCTCAAATGGCATCACCTGGGGAATCAATCCTGGTGCGGTTCAAGGATCTGCCTTATGGTACCTTCACTGCCTGGCTTTGCTGGATTCTGAGCTTGCACCGGATGTCCCAGCTGCTTTGGTGTCCACTGGAGATCATCCATTCATAAGATTGAGCTGGATTGATCTTACTTAAGTTTGCAATCCTATTGCCAGAAAGCAGGATAACTGGCTGTCATCCAGGTGTGAGAAGAGCTTTGCTGTCTTGAATTTTCTGAGTATGGTGGTCCCTGGTGACATGTATTTGCAGAGTTGCTATGGCAACCTGTGTAGGTTCCCTCAAGCCCCAGCCCATTTCCTGACTTCCTAATTGGCTTTGCTATTCATCCTGCTTATGAGGGGGGAAGTGGAGGCTGGACCGTGGGGCAGTGTGCTTGCTGGACAAGAAAAAGAACCTTTGGTTGCTTTGGTAGGGGCACAGAGCACCACTTTCCCAGAGATCATGCAGGGCTGCTCATAACTCGTGCTTCTCTGCAACATCACTACTGCCTTTGCTTGCTTATTCCTGCTGTGGTTAAAGGATTTTGTTGTCTCCCGGGTGTAATGCATTTAGGTCAGGGAGAGCTAAGCCACAATTTAAATCAAGCTTTTTTGAAGTAATTTGTAAACTTGTGCTGTTTTCATTTTAGGTGAAACAATATTGGTAACTTAAGCAGAAATACAGTTCTTAAAACAATGCTTGCTGCAAGGGAGCTCATTCCTCTGAAGTTTGAGTGGAGTGTAGTTCAAACAGCCCTTGAAGGCAGAATTTTTAAAGCTCCCAAGGTAATTTAAGACCTGATGCCTCTTAGCTGAGGTTCTCCCTGGAACGTGCAGCATGTGCAGAACCACCTCCCTCACTCCTGTGAGTTCAACGTGCAGCAGTGTTGGCTCTGCATAGTCACAATTTTCTTCTGAAGCTCCAACACCTTATGAGGATATTCACAAGGCCTTGAGTGGATATCTCTTTGAGCATGACAATGTGAATCACCTGGGAGAAAATTAGACTTCCCATTTTATGTGGATGTTTTCTAACAGATAAGAAGCTGATTAAATGGTAGACACAGCTGTAATACAGGGAAAGGAAGGGTTGGGGAGAGATGGTTTCTTTTAAATAAAATTTTTAAACACATCCTTATTATTATGCATTGTGGAGTATTATGTGCATATCCGGATTGAAAGTTTCTCGTCTTCTTTTGAGGATCTGACCACCCATCCTAGCAAATAATGGTCTTATTTTCATGTTTCTTTTGAGGTGCCCAGGACTACTGTGTACTTAATGTTCTGGGCAAGTAAAACACACAGTGTTGATCAAAAGCTGTTCTAGTTTTTATTTTTTCAGTCCAACAGGTTCTGCATAACTGATGTCTTTCTGTGAATCTTGATTCAAGTATAAAGCACATAGTTTTCTCCCATCTCTATGATATTTTAACAGCAGTTGTGGAGAATAACCTAAGCTTAGTGAAATGCTGCTTGGAGTTCCAAGACAGCAAGACTTGCATATGTTTTGGGCTATATATACAGTTGGATATGCACTTGAGTCATGATCATAACAGTTTAGAGTTGAAGGTGCTGGACTGTGGACAGCAGAAGCATCAACTCCTCTCGGTGGCTTAGGGAAGCTGGAAGCATTGAAGTGTTTGCACTTGACCCTTTAGTTCCCATCACACCTCTCAGAGATGCATGTCGGGGTCTGGAAGATGTAGAATTCATGGAATGGCCTTGGCTAATCAGCCAGGTGTAGCAGTTGCTGGGATGCACAGGGTTATTTTATTCTGCATACCTAGCAGATGAAGCTCATAGAGCCAAATGTGGTCACAGATATTGCAGAGTCTTTCTGCAGCTTCCAATGATTCAGTAGCCCTGTGTAATAGTGGTAGGTTGATCTTTGTCTAGGAGGAAGGTGGATCTCGGCATCTCTACCCTCAGTTCCTTATTTGTGCCAGATCTCCTCAACCCCTTGCATGTTTTAAGTGTGCTGTTAAATGGTGCCGTGCAATATACACAGATATTTTTCTGAGATGGTTGCCAGATGGATATGTGTGTCTGATAATTTTGTGGCGCACGGTCACCACAGTAGTTGTTCCTTTTATACTGTCCAAGGCACACCGTTCACTTAACTTTCGACTTAGCTTTACACAGCCTTGAGCCTGGGGATGTTCTGCATATTGTATGTCTGTGGTAAAAATAACAGAGAAGCAAATATGTGATCAGGCTTGAATTCTTGCAGAGCTGTTAGTGATCTCAGAAGCCACGGAGTGTTATGTTGCTCAATTCCCAGATGGACATGCCTTGTAATGCTTGTGTGAAATGTTCCGGCACGCAATAAACATGGAGCCTGGATGCTACAGAGGCCATACATGGCTAGAGAAGAGCTGTTTATTGAATGGTAGCACAAGTTCTGATCTTCAGTCTGAGCACAAGACTCTGTGCTAGTGTCTGTGCAGTTAACTCACTGTGTGAAGATAGGGTGTGCAGGGGGAGCTCTTTCAGATTTGTATTTGGTTTGCAGTGCTCCTTGTGTCTCCTGGGTGGTGTATCACCAACATACCTGAGTGTCCATTCCCAAACTCCTGTGAGGGTTATGAGAAACATAGTAGAACAAGGGGCAGGGAAAGATGCTGGGGGCACAGAAGTGCTGTTACTTGTTTTCGGCTTTTGCTGTTTCAGAGTAATCTTAAATATTTGTATCACATCTCATTGCATTCTGCCTCACTTGCCAAGGCTGGTTGCCTTAGTCACCAGGACTTTGGTAACTAGGACAACAAAATCAAGCAGGCAAAGGTAGAAATAATGGTAATAACTCTAGCAACTATTTCTGAAATTGGATTGTATGAAACAATATCAAGCACGTGGGTGACATGTGTCAGCAGTCTGTTCTCCCTTTCTGCCTGACACATCCTGAAATACTACTAGCAGCACACTGCCTTAACAGAGCTGTGTGCTGAGCCTTTCTGCAACTGGAAACAAGCCTCTTAGGAGCATGTTAATGTTGCTGGCCTCCTCCTTCCTCGAGCGTGTCAGCCTGTGCTGGAGCAGTGTTTGAGGGGCACCTAAGGCAAGCCCTTAGGGGACAGCACTTGTGTGGACACCAAGTTAGTGGCAGATCCCGAGTGGAAAGTGTTAAGACAGTGTGTCTTCTGGGATGGGGAGGCTGGATCACAGTGCTGGAAGTAGCTGGTGGCTGCCAGAAAGTCAGTTTCTTCCATTGACATTGTCCTCTCCTGGAATAGTTATCTGTTTGTTTGCCTACTGTCAGATTGAGAAGGGTCTGGGAAATAGTAATTGGTGTCCTGTCTCTCATTTCTCAGATGACTGACTTTTGGATACTGTTTACACTGTGGGTTTAGCTGAAGGTCAGTTTTTGATGCAGTTCTGCTTTGCTTTGAGACTAGGCTGTTTATATCTCAAGGAAGTGGGGGATTTTGAGAGCAGTGTTGGTCTTTTGCTTGTCTGAGGAGTGCATGTGTGTAGCTGCACACATGAAATCATGGGTCAGAAGTATCAGTGATAGGATAACTCTGAGGTATTTCTGTACTGGTCATGGGGTCCAGTGAGTGGCTGAACCCTCCTGAAGATGTCCATGCAGCCTAATGAAAAGCTAAAGATCTGATTCTAATAAATAACGGTTCTGATGGCATCACTTTGACAAACAGCATCTAGACTAGGGCTGCAGAGGAAGATTCTGAGGTGTATGTAGTGTTGCAGTTTGAGCAAGTATCCCTGTATCTAATTTTAAGAACAGTGGCTCCTTATTTGGATAATGTGTTGTTTTTGTTCTCGTGTGTTTTTGTTTTGTTTTGCTTTTCTGCAGTCTTACCCTACTGCCTTTATTTATCACTGCTCACCCTTTGGATGCAAACCTTTGAAGTCTTGTACAGGCCCAGGAACATGTTGAGACCGTGACAGTGTTCTTGAGCTTCATGTGGTATCTGGCCTTGTAGCTGTTGAGTGTTGTGCGAGTCCAGTGGTTATATGCTGTTGACCTGCTGTAAAAGCAGTTGGTTGCCAGCAGCGGGGTGCTAGACTGAAGGCGGGTGCTGTGGGTGATTTCTGAGGAGTGACTGCAGATCCACAGTGCCATAAGCACATTGCGTTTTTTGTGGCTCTCTGGGGAGGACTCTGGAGAGCAGTGCTGGGAGGAGATGTCCTGCCACCTCTGTTACCAAGGAAACAGTCACTGCATTTCACAGCTGCTGAAGATTTTTTTTTATTCCAGGGTAAAATATTAATTTCCAGTCTGCAGCTGCATCAAGATTCTTGGGCATGAATATGGTGATCTGTCTGGTTGTGCCTGACCTCTTGACTCGGTTGCAGCTAGATCTCACTTGGGAGTTTTCTGATGTTCTTGTTCTCTGTCCAGCAGCTTTTTAAGCACCTGAGGATGCTGAGATTTCAGGCTGGTTGCAGTACTTTGAGAGGGCATTTGAAACAGGTCTTGGAAGCTTATCTCCTTCTACTGAGCTCAGCTGGCTGTCTCTACGCTACCTACCTGCCCTTTCTCCAAGAGCTTGTTCATTGGCTGTGCACGTTGTGTGTGTACATGGAGATCCACAATAGATGACTGGTGAGGAGTAGTAGCAGCAGTAGTCTATGGTAAGAGTTGCAAATGCTCTTAAAACAAAGATGTGATTGGGCAGTTTCTCACAGTAATACATCACTTTATTGACCACAAATGTTGCAGTCATCAGTGTAAGGAGATTCTGTATGAGAAATGAGCTGCTGATCATACTGTGATTCAAGAGGTCTGGGGATAATCTTCCTTAGGGTCTGGCTGTCTTCTGTGACTTTTATTGGGCGGGTAAACTTGTGGTTGAACAGCTTGCTACTGACTGGTAATTTTAGGGAAGGCATGGATCCATGAGTTGAGAAGTCTTTTGGAACAGGTTGAGCCATTGTCTGATCTGACTCCTTCACTAAGATCACATCTTTGGGTGAATCTTTAGGCTTTTCTTGCTCAGATACCCTATTAAGGACCTGCCTACCAAAGGCCAAGCAGTCCTGACTTGGCAGAGGGGCAGTTAAAATTGTCCAACAATGTAAGTCCAAGTATATTTTCAGTAAGATCACTGTCTCTTGCACTCTGCATGGTTACAGAAAAGGTGCTCTATTGTCGTGGAAGCAGATGGTAGGTAGGAAGCTGGCAAGAAGACCTTCTCTCTTCTGTCTCTCTTGCTAGGGGAGCAGTGCTTAAGGGCTCTGCTGTGTCAGTTTGTTTGCGGGGAGCAGTGCCCTGTGCTCCCCAACCCCATCTCAAATGCTTGGGATTTGAATGCGGTGCCCGTGAAAGCAGTGGAAGCCAGCATGGCAGCATGTACATTAGAGAGGGCACCGAGTGTTACAGCATTGGCATTATGGCTTTCTCCTGCTGTGGCCCTGTGCTCATCCAGACAGTCCATAAAGGGTGGTATGCTGCAGCAGTCTGCATGTCAGCAACTGAATGTGCCTGCGGGAATTCTGGAGGCCTTCTTGGAGCAAGGAAGGAGAGGATGTAGCTGTGTGTGTTCTGGGGAAGCTCTTTGCTCAAGAGTCTCTGTGTTAGTGTTACTTCCTCCCACGTTTCTGGGAGCTGTATAGGTTCAGTAACGTCTGACACTTTCAGAGGCTGCCAAGGTCTGTTCTCTCTCTCTTTAAGGCTAGAGAAATGGGAGGCTTGAGACAAAGTAACTTCCATTAATTTAACATCAGTGACTGTGTTTCATTGCCTGTCCCTTGGCAATGGGCTATTTCATAAGTTGTTTTTGGGGAAGGATTTTCCACCCGAGGTTAAAAAAAACCCTTGAGAATTACTGTGAAAAATCAAGATCAGTTTGCCATCCCTCTTCATCCTTTGGTTGCAAGGCATGGTGGCTTTGCTATTTTTGTTCTGGTGGACAAGGTGATACTAACAGCTGAGCCTCACACAGAAGTGTTGGACACTGCATGAGCAGTGTTGTACAACTGAAGCTGTGATACGAGTCGTTATGCTAAGAAACTCTGTTTCAAGAATGCAGGATTCTTTTATTTAAATACTTTTGTATTTATGGATTTAGAAGAAGAAGTTTCTCTTGCTAAAGGGGTTGGGATGTTTCAATACAAGAAGAATGGATTTACTTAACCGTTAGAGAAGATTGAAACAAGAACATTACAGAAGGCTGGATTAAAGGTACCTTGTGTAGCCTTGCTTTAGTTCTGCTATTTTCTTAGCATTGACAGCTTGAATCAATGAACTTTGTTTTAAATTTGAGAATGCAGAGAAAAAAAATCCATGTAAGCATTCCACTATGTGACATTATCTTGTTATCTGCATGATGCCTGCTTGGGTTAGGGTGGGATGAACAACTTGAATATGTCCGTACTGTTTTGGTTGAGAACTGACTGAGCCCCGAGTCCTGACTGTGGCTGACAGAAAGCTTAAAGAAAGAAGATAAGAAGGGCAAGCTCAGCCTCCTGCATCTGAAGGTTAACAGCTTGCATGCTTCTTTGGCTGGAACCTTTATTTGTAGTGGGTGCAACGGAAAAGTCTTTTACAACTTGAAGTAATGGCAGAAGAACTTAGGGAAAAAAAAAAAAAAAAAGGAGGAAAAAGCCTCACAAGTAGCCCGGGACTAGATTCACAGGAGTGATCTGTACAGATGCTGGTTTGTAATAGCTGGAGTGAAATATGTAGCCTCTTGCTTCAGCCAGTGTCTTTCCCAGGCAACTGTGAGTGGCTGATGGGAAGCTATCTTTTTCTAAGGGGTTTAAGGGAGATTTGAGAAACTGTAGACTAGTAAGCATCAAGCACATTAGTAGAAGCTAAAGAACACACGTAGTGGAGCACATGGATAGATCTGATCCATGGCTGCTGGTGTATGAGCCCTTTTGTAAAAAGACGACTTGCATCTCAGATGTTTTAGAATTCCTGAGGCATAACAACAATGACATCCAGTTGATAGACTGTTTGGATTTCCAGAAGTCCTTCAGCAAGGTTTCTCAGAGGAGCTTCTTAAAAAGCGAGGCTGCTGAGGAACAAAGAGGATAGTCCTCACATGGACAAATAATTATTTAAATAAATAGCAGGATACATAGTCAGTTGTCATGGAGAAAACTCACCAGTGGAGATCTGGAGGGATCTGCACTCAGATACCTGTTCAGTATCGTAAATAGAAATACTGCTTTTTGGAGAAGATTGCTATAGCACTGAACAACTCCAGCCCAGGGAGTGTCTGCTGTAGGATCATCTTTCACATGCACACACATGCATTTACTCTCTGCAGAGCTTTAGCAGCCCACATTTTTAGGGAGAGTTTGTGAGGTGATGCTGAAGACTTGGATGTGGCTTAGATTTGCATTTCAGGAATGCAAGTTGAACTGTTCAGGGTCAATCTTATGCTTTCTTCTTGATCTGAAAGTGTTAAGAATCTGACAAGTCTCTTCTTGGCAAAATATTGGTTTGGAGCCCCTGAAACTTCACGGAGACCAGCAGAGGTGTTTAAAGTAGGCATATTCCTTCATCCTGTTTCTTTTTGTGAAGCGCCAGGTGGTAGTAGACTTCTTTCCTTTTCTTGGAAAGAGAGATGTCAATGCTGAATCCTGGGGAGATCATCAAGCATGGTTCAAGGAGTACCTTCTGATCAGACTCTGACAGAAGCCATTATGTGAGGTGTTCTGGCAGCTGGAGACAAGGGATTGAGTTTACCGTGGCAACAGTCTGAAACAGCTGCAAGTTTTGATGAGCTCTGTAGATTTTCTTCTTGCACTCATGTCATATACAGTAGTGCAGTAGCAAGCATTTTATATTATACATATGCTCATGTTCCCAGAGCCTTTGCTGTTCAGGCAGGTTTATGTATGAGCTCTGCCAACCAGACCTTCTACTCTCCCATTTTAAGAGCTGGCAGTGGTAGTTCAAAGTGCAGTGGGAAGTGAAGAGGAAATACTAGGAAAAGAAAACATGTATTGTTCCAGACACTGGGAAAATGAAGCTCACTCATTAGCACTCTGCAGTTTGGCTCTAATCCATGAAATGTGCAGTGCCTGCTGCCCATGGATGATCTGGCACTGTTTGTTGCACAGCTACTTTTGACTGCCTGGACTGTATGATGACCCTCTTGCCCTGCAAACGTTCATCTCTGCTGTCAGAAATGAGAACGTGCAAAGAGAAAGGGTGGAATTGTGATCCCACTTTATCCTGGTGACCTCCCCAACAAGGTGGTCGCTGTTGCCTCTTGGCAGTCCTGTTGCCTGCATTTTGCCTGTGCAAGCATCCAGGCAATTCACAGAGGCTCTGAGCATTTGGAGAAGAACAGACAACGTCATAACATCTGCCAGAGGGCTTGTGGAGATGGGAGAGCAAGTGCTGCTGGGCCTCTCCTCCTCTGACCTTTGTGTATGGAGACATGCGCAAACAATCTAGTTGTTTATTTAATTATTATTGGTATTTTATTATTGTTTATGTTTTCCATGGGGAAAGATAGATGCTGCTCACATACAGAGCCCAGCTTGCATTAAGCATTGCTAGCCCCTGTCTCTGCACTGCAGTATACATGGATGTTTGTACGGGCTTGCATTGATGGCATGGCTTAGTGGCTTTTAGTTCTCTCATGGTGTAGCTGTTCCTCCTGGGAGGTGCTGGCTGCTCACTCACCTGCTCTTGATGAGCTGCTTGCTGGCATGTGGAAGCTCACTGCAATTCAGGGGAAGTAGCTGAAACTTCTCTTCTGGAAAAATAGGTCGGGAAATCTGCCTGTCAGGAATGTCTGGAGGGAAAAAAGGGGATTTGGTGAAGGTGATAAGACCCCAGTACAATCTACCTCCATCTGTTTATAAAAACAGAAATTTGTGGTGTGAATGTAAATCAAAGTCTTCTATAAAAATACCACTTCCTGCTAGAGCAGCGTCTGGTGACCTAAGGTGCAAGTCCGAAGTGGGACATTTGGGTCTGGCTTCTCTGTGATCTTGGGCATCTCACTTTCCCTTTCCGCACCCTGTCTTCTCATCTGAAACAAGGAGCAGTGCTGGGTGGTTGAGGAGGCATGACTGAGTGACCCACAGCTTTGCTACGTTTTAGAGTGGGATGGGAAGAGGAGTTGAATCATCCAAGCCCTAATAAGTCCATTATAGTAGCAAAAGTGAAGACATGAGAACAAACAGCTGTGTTTTGGCTAGTTGCTTTTTATCTGGAGGGGAAAAGCTGCAGGGTGATGTGTGTGTGGAAAGCTTGCTGTTGCTTGTCTTCTACTACAGCAGTGGAAGGGAAATTTGGTCAGCTGAAGAAACACTGAGTCCAGTTCAGACCAGGCTCAATGGGAGCTGAGTATTACCATCCAGTTTTTGGCAACCTGGCTGGCTTGAGTAACTCTGGTTTCTACCCCTCATTCTCTCAGCAGGGGCATTTTGAGGTTGCTCCAAATGTGTCTCTTTCCTCTTATCTGAAGGTCTTCAAAGATGTGCAATTGCTGCTGCAGGACTTCTGTCAGATGAGTACTCTGTTTGAGGAATGTTTTGCCACTGCACCTTGATCTGTGTTCCCTCAGCAACAGCACATCCCAGGCCAGCTTGCAGTGGGAGTGATTTACAACAAGTTGGCCTGCCTTCCTATGTCCGTCTTGTTCTCATGGCTGTGTGTCGTGTGTTGGAGACAGAGCGGTGCCTGGTAGAGAATCTTTGGACATATATTGCTCATGGTCTGGTAAAGGCAGACAAATAGCAGAGCTCAGCCATGGGCACGCTTGTGTTTGTATGGGCTGTAATTCTGCATTGCTACACAAAGCAGCAGCTCGCAGGATGTACTTGCTCAAGCTTGCCACAGCAGGAAGTGAAGTGTGGACATGGACAAGAAGGGGCTTACCCTGTGACACTGGCTGGCACAGTGACTTGAAGCCTGCAGAAGACATTGGGAAGTGTGGCATGGTAGCTCTTGTGTGTCTGAGGCTCTGTCACCTTGGACATGAGCTTTTTAACAGCCTTCTGGACTTGCAGGGTATGAACTGACAAGTCTTGTAGGGCAATAGTGTGTCCTGCTATAAACTTGGACTGTATCCAAGGTTCCTGTTTGTCCATGGCACAGTAGAACAGAAATGCTTTCCTGTTAAGAGTGACTACTTAAACCAGACAAGTGTGTGCATAAGACTGGACAGAGGAGAAACCTTGTGAAGAACAGCAGTCTCTTCTGGTGTTGTAGGTAGATCTGTCCTTGCATTGCTGAGGGCAGCCAGCATTTAGATCAGTCTAACCTGTCCCTTCTCTTTGCAGATGTGCATAGCTGGTAGCCAAGCGGGCACTGAATTTGCTAGCTGCCTCAGATGGGAGAGAAATTTATTCAATGTTGCTGCTTCCAGTAGGTGCTGGCTGGTCTGCTTCCAAAATGGGAAAAGCCAGTTTGGCTTGTATTAACGAAGCAGGTGAGGTTTTCATGAACATTGATGGCTTTATGCTGTTCTCTGTGTATAGAATTTGTTTTGGGTGATGTGATCAAGAGTTTCTCATGCTGCCAATTCTTAACCCAGTAGCTAATCTTTGAATATGGGTATAATATGTGCCAAGAAGACAATCTCAGTTTTCTGCTCTGCTTTGAGCAGAAGTTCTCTGCTTTGAGATTGAAGTTCAAATCTAGATCAAAAGCATCAAATGTGGATGTCTTAAAATGCCGGACTCATAATTTCAAGATGGAAGTACCTCACCCATTCATAGAATGGCTTAAGTTGGAAGGAACCTTAAAGATCATCTAGCTCCAACCCCCCAGACTTAGGCAGGGACACCTCCCACTAGACCAGGTTGCTCAAAGCCTCATCCAGCCTGGTCATAAATACTTCCCACAATGAGCTGTCCAAAACTTCTCTGGGCAACCTGTTCCAGTTCTCAGCACCCTCATAGTAAAGAACTTCTTCCTAATGTACTATCTAAATCTACCCTGCTCTAGTTTGAAACCATTGCCCCTTGTCCTATCACTACAAGTCCTTGTAAACAGTCCCTCCTGAGCTTTTCTGTAGGCCCCCTTCAGACACTGGGAAGCTGCTGTAAGGTGTCCCCAGAACCTTCTCTTTTCCAGGCTGAACAGACCCTGCTCCCTCAGCCTGTCCTCATAGGAGAGGTACTGCAGTCCTCTCATCATCTTTGTGCCTCTTCTTTAGACCCTACCCAACAGATCCATGTCCTTCTTGAGTTGGGACCTCCAGAGCTGGACACAGTACTCCAAGTGGGTCTCAGCAGAGTGGAGTAGAGGGGCAGAATCACCTCCCTTGACCTGCTGGCCATGCATCTTTTGATGCAGCTCAGGACACAGTTGGCTTTATGGGCTGCCAGGGAACATTGCTGGCTCAGGGGAAATCCTGCCTGACAAACCTAGTGGCTTTCTATGACAGAGTGACTGCATCAGTGGACAAGGGACAACCTATGGATGTGATCTGTCTGGACTTCTGCAAGGCCTTTGACACGGTCCCGCACAACATTCTACTCGCCAAGTTAGAGGTATGGATTTGATGTTTGGACCATTCAGTGGATAAGGAATTGGCTGGATGGCTGCATCCAGAGGGTGGTGGTCAGTGGCTCAAAGTCCAGCTGGAGAGCAGTGAAAAGTGTTGTCCCTCAGGGGTCCATACTGGGACTTGTATTGTTTAACATTTTTATCAGTGACATAGACAGCGGGATTGAGTGCACCATCAGCAAGTTCGCAGATGACACCAAGCTGAGTGGTGCTGTTGATACACCAGAGCGATGGGATGTCATCCAGAGGGACTTAGGCTGGAGAGGTGGGCCCAGGTGAACCTCATGAGGTTCAACAAGAGCAAGTGCAGGGTCCTGCACCTGGTCCAGGACAATCCCCACTATCAATACAAGCTGGGCGAAGAGGCAATAGAGAGCAGCCCTGCAGGAAATGACTTGGTGGGGCTGGTAGGTGAGAAGCTGGACATGTGTGTGCTTGCAGCCCAGAAGGCCAATCACATCCTGGGCTGCATCAAAAGTGTGGCCAACATATCAAGAGAGGTGATTCTGCTGCTCCACTCTGCTCTGGTGAGACCTCACCTGGAATACTAAGTCCAGCTCTGGAGCCCTCAGCATAGGAAGGACATGGACCTGATGGAGCGGGTCCAGAGGAGGGCCATGAAGATGATCAGGGGGCTGTAGCACCTCTCCTATGAGGACAGGCTGAGAGAGCTGGGCTTGTTCAGCCTTGAGAAGAGAAGGCTCAGGAGAGACCTAATAGTCACCTTCTAGTACCTGAAGGGAGCTTCTAAAAAGTCTAGAGAGGGCCTGTTTACAAAGGCCTGGAGTGAAAGGACAAAGGGCAATGGTTTTAAATTAGAAAGGAGTGGATTTAGATTGGATGTGAGGAAGAAGTTCTTTACCATGAGGGTGGTGGAGCACTGGAACAGGTTGCCCAGGGAGGTGGTTGAGGCCCCATCCCT
>JANHFX010011489.1:35727-61544 GCA_027560015.1 Chloroceryle amazona
ATAGAGAGTAGAGAATACACAGTTTTGCTTCTAACCACATAACGATAACTGGTCCCGGCCCCTCTAACTATGACAGCTGGTTACAATTCAGGTTTCTAAAGACCGACGTTCTGTGCGGAATTGCTCATCATAACTGGTTATTCCCTTTAAACAAGTATCTTTAGGTGTAGGTAACATCAGAGGACCTCAGTGATATTTGCTTCTGGACAGGACCAAACTGCCACTTATGATAAAGGAGTAGTGGTGATGCTCTGACACAGAATCTCTGATTGATCATTTATATCTTACAGAAGGGAAGAGTAGGATGACTGCATCAAGGAATCGCACTGACCCTGTTCTTTTGTACCCAGGTAGCAGTGCTCTTCAGCCTTCTTGAAGAGCCTTTGCCTCTTTTCCATATGTGATTACCCTGAGGAAGGGATTCACCTCTCCTTTGAACTGGCAGTGTATTTATAGCTGCAAGCTGAGCACCAGTGAATATAACATGCTACTAAGAAACTGATGAATGCTTTGGGGGCTTTGGATTCTCTGGGCTTGTATTTTGTTCTTGTTTCTGCATATGGCTGTTCATGCCCTTGATAATTTGACTTGGTTTCATCTTTTAGGTGCTTGCTTCTTGACCCTGGGAACCGAAGGTAGTGTGACCTAGCCAGGCTGAAACCGAAGGTAGTGTGATCTAGCCAGGTTGCTCTGATAGCCCCTCCCTTCAATCATTAGAGTGGATTATCTGATGCCTTTATAGTGCTTCTGTTAAGGAGCTGCCACATGTTTCTGAACTAGGTTTTTCCTTTGAGTGGTACCTTACTGGTATGTCCAGATCCTGGGATTTTAGTTAAGTTTGCTCCCTTGATGATGTTGTGCCTTTACTTCTGTGCTTCTTGTTAAAATGATAACTGGCTGGAATTTCAGTCACAGTCTCATTGCTTGCACTTCTTATCCACTTGGTCCATGTTAGGTAGCGTCAGATTCAGCAGGGTTCCCTCATGGCTGTTTACAAAACTTTTCAGTATTATTCTGGTCTTGAACTAGCTTTTATTTCTTTTATAGGCTTTTTTTACAGTTTGATCAGTGAACCAAAAAAAGCCAGGCTTTTGTCTCTTCTGCTTCAGTTGGCTGGTACAGAGCTGCCTGTGGTCCAGTCCCAAGGTATGTACACTGGCATATGTTTTTCTAGCAGGCCATGTAGGAGACCCAGGAACAACTAATTTCAAAAACATTAACAGAGTACTTAGTAAAAAGCCAAGAACACTACATCTGAATATAAAGGTTCGACTTGGCCAGCACATGCCCAGATAACATGCATAAAGAAGCACTTCTTGTTGCACCACGTGGCTTTGTTGTGAATCTGTCATGCAGGAAATCCTTCACTTCAGCCACAGATTCCCACAGGTTGGTGGGAAGGTTTGTAGGATAAACCACCTGTCCCTCCATTTCCTGAGTCCTCCAACAGGCGCTCTGGTGAGCACTACAAAAATGTGGTTTAAAGAGAGTAAGTGGTTGGTAGGGTGTTGAATTTTTTTGTGTATGTTATAAATTCAAATTTTCTTAGCCAGGGTGTCGGGGTGGCTGCATGTGCCCTGTGTGTCTAACACAGGAAGTGGTGAGAAGACAGACCAAGTTATTTATGGACCCTTTTGCTAGACAAAATGCCTGTTATGATAGCTCCTGTCTGCACCTGCAGCTTGCTGAGATGCTGGATGGGCACAGTGACCCTTGGAAAGAATGATCCGTTGGGACAGTGTGTGGAAGTGAGCAGCTCCAGGTGCATGAATCATCATCAGCTTAATCTGTGCTGTTTGCTGGAGCCCCTAGGGCCCTGTAGCCTGTAACTGTCTGGCACTGCTGAGTTCAAGATGCGGCACCTCTGGGAGCAGGGGCTGTGCCTGTTGGGCAGCCTGCTGGGAAATCTTGTGTTGGTGAGCATGAATGACCACAGGCAGCAGCTGCCAGCATGCTTTGTCTGGAACGGTTCTCGAGGGGAAACTCACCTTTGCTCTGATCTGTTGGAGCTCAGGCTGCTCCCTGCACATAGCTCCTCTACTTTTGCAGGGCAGCTGGTTTGTGCTTCTTGATGGAAAGAACTGGCCTGCTCTCACAGATGTTACAGGGATGGACCTGAGCATAAAGCACTATTCTGTTCCTGGGGTTTTCTGACAAATACTGTGGTACCCCTCAGATAGTGATCTAGCATGAGCCATAGCAACATGTACAGCCTTCTCACTTCCACTCCAGCTGTATGGGTTGTGTGGCATCTCTGCCTCAGAAAAACATGCATGTTTGAGTGAAAACAGCCCAGCAGCTTTGGATTGCAGTGGTGTGACAAGATGAATTCCTCTGACAGGAGGGAGTGATGAGAACAAACAGGGCACACTATAGTGTTTGCAGGGATCTCTATGCTAAAAGGAAAGCTGCTCTGTAGTACCAGGTAAGCTTCAGCTCCTTGTCATGGTGTGTGTGGGATAGCTCTGGCATGTCTGTGCCAGTGGCTGCTTGGAGCGGCCGACAGGGTCTTTCTAGGCAGATCTCAGGATTTCCATTCCACCCTCTGATCTGGCTTTTGACACTGAATGCACGGAGTGATAGTTCTCATGTGATTTTAACAACTATTCTTTTGTAGCTCTTCCACTTCATAGGCAAGGATCATTGCAGAAAATTTAAGCTCACTTTTAGTCATCCTGGATACCGTTTGGTTTTGCCTGGGAAATAGTCTCCAGTGACCCAGAGGACTGGGGCAGTGGGTGAAAAGCACTGCTTTCAGCTGCACTGCAGTATGAAGGTACAGGTGGGTACCAAATTACAAACTGACTAAAAGGAAAAGATTCAAAGTAAAAATAGTGGGGAAAGCTGTGAGCAGAGGCTGAATACATCTGGGAAAACAGCACAGCAGCCGTGTTAAAATAGCATCATTCCAGCCTGTGCAGATCCTGGAGATGGTAATACTAGACCATGATGCTTTGGTAGGGCATTTTTCTGTTGCTGACTTTTTCTAGCATAAAGCAGTATGACCAGACTATAAAATGACTTTGAGGTGACAGGTTTCCATCTCACTTGCATTAAGATTAAATGTTAGCAGGAAAATAATTTTGCTGGAAAACATGCAGTTCCCAAGAGTGTTTCAGTGTTTCCTCTTAGCTTTTGAACCTGTTGGGCAACTTCATTTAGTATTTATGGAAGAGCAGAAGCAAAGTATAAAACCCACACCACTGGGTTTAAAGAGG
Source organism: Chloroceryle amazona (assembly GCA_027560015.1). Taxonomy (NCBI): domain Eukaryota; kingdom Metazoa; phylum Chordata; class Aves; order Coraciiformes; family Cerylidae; genus Chloroceryle; species Chloroceryle amazona. Next base: position 38,946 of record JANHFX010011489.1, read on the forward strand.
GTTTAGGGTAACCTCATGAGCATCAAAATGTGTCAGTTCAAACTTTGAAGGTGCAGTGCTATCAGAGCGGAGAGCTGCCTTGTCAGTGGCACATGTTCCTTGTGCTTTGCCTTAGCAGAGTTACACTGCTTACTGGGGCAGGCTGGAGGCCTGCGGAGCAGAGCTATACTGTGTAAGGGAGGCATTTAGTGCAGCTTTACAGGCAGGTGTGAACCTGTGATAAAACAGTAGCAGCCTGGCTAGTAGCTGTGCTGGGTCCAGAGCTGTGCCAGTGCAGAATGCTGTAGCTGGCCTCAGTGAACAGTGGTAAAGCTCCATACTGGTAGGTTCAGTTCCTCCTAGTTCATATGTTCTGCTGGGTAGATGTCTGTATTGACTCCTGTCTGTAGAGAGGAGACTTAGTAGGACAAAGGAGGAGGAACAGCCTTGCCAGTGCTGATGGGCTGTAGTGCCTGTTTCCTGTTGCCCAGGTTCTGTGCTGGCTGCATACACGGTCCATGGTGTACAGTGTCTCACACTGAGCCATCCTGGAAATGAGCATAGCAGCAAGCGCTTGTTTCCTAGACCCAAGTCCACAGCACAAACAGCTAGAAGGCCAGAGTGGTTGACTTCTTTTCAAGGCTGCCTGTATTGCTGTGTCCAAAACTGTGGAGCTGTCAGTAGCTATGGAGCCTGCAAAGGACAGTTGTGCTTAGAGAATCTGCCAGGGAATAGGAAGGAAGCATTTCATCATATAGGCTTATCTTTGATTTGCCTTCTCTATTGCATTTACATTGGCTTGAGAAAGCAATGACTTGTTTAAAAGCAATTTGCCTGGAGAGATGCTGGCAAATACTTGCCTATATAACGAAGCATGTCCAAATGTCAGAGGATGGCTCAGCAGCATCAAGAAGGAAAACACGCATGCTCTGAAGCAGTTACATGCAGACCTGATCAGTGGGAATCTTGGGCAGCTTTGCTGGGTTGAGTATCACTGCTGTCTGTGCTTAGTGGGTATGCTGGAGAACAGGGAATTTGGTGTATGGCCTTGGCCAAGCATTTGTGTGAGAGCTGTTTTTCCATTGCAGCCAGGCCTGCTCTGTCCTGATTTGTGATGCTATGACCTCTGCTATGCATTCTCATGCCTCTGCTTCATTGTCCTCCTGCTTGGAACAGCCCCTCCTTCCTCACTACATCATGGGCAGCAAACAAGCAGGTGTTAACTCTTGTCCCGAATAGCCATTCTTTCATTTGAAATGCAGCACTAGGAGTAGTTCAGATCTTCTTTGTGTGCTGCTTGCATCTTAACATTTTGGCAGCACAAAAGCAGCTGAAAGCCAGTAGTAGATGTAGCTGTTTGGAAAGAAAAGTCCTAGAACAAAAGTACACCGGGTCCAGCACTGCTGCTGGTCTATCTGCCTCTCCTTATGTGACTCACTGTTTAAGGCTGATGCACACTCAAGAGTGCATCTTGGCTGATCTTTTTTAACAAGGATTTTTCAAAAACATAACCTGTTAACACCCTGTGAAGGAAGCATAGTTAGTGTTCCAAGAACAGTTTTGGTTACAGTTTGGCTACAGCTATCAGATCCAAGTTTTGAGATCCTAGGGAAGAGAATGATTTTGCACATCATGTTAGGTGTTTAGAAGGATTTTATACTCTCCTAGATAAATCCAGCAGATCTCTTCTGTAATGCTGAGTGAATCTTAGGTCTTTCAGACAAAATCAGTGAATCCATGACCTGGCTGTGTTTGATCCTCCCTTCCACCTGTCTGCTTTCACACAGGTAGCAAGCAGCTCTGATAGCTGTTCCTGGTGATCACTAATAGCTACTGCTGCTGGCTGAGACATGCACATGGTCTGTCGGTGTTCTCATCCCTTCTCTGAGCCTCCTTATCCTCTAGGTGCATTTAACCCAGTTTGGTGTATCTGCTATGCCTTATCCTAACTGTTGTATCTCTTTGGGGCATGACTTGCTCTTTCCTGTGCGTCTGTTGTGAGTGGCTGTGCCATCTCAGTGGTATTGCAATACTATGAAATATGTATCTGAACACAGAAGATTGCTGAGAGCTTGTAGATGGGAGAGCAGGCTGTTCCCAGGAGGCCTCTGGGTGGCAGTCAGAGCTCCTGCATGGACCTGTGTATGGTCCCTGCAGTGGGAAATCCGCTTCTGAGTGTGTTTAGTAGAGCAGCTGGGTGCAGCAAACTGACAGGCCAGTCACTAAGCAAACCAGAGCTGTTCTGAGATCATCTGCCCAGAGATTAAAGAGTTAGGCACTCTTGCAAGGGATGATTGGACCAGGGCATGCCTGATAAAATGTATACACACAGTGAGATGGTGATGTTTAATGCAGTTAAGAATGGACTGCCTAGTCATATGAGAACAGCAAGAGCTGTTGGGGTGGGCTTTCCCTCCTGTGAGGATAGAAAAAATGAGGTACTCTAATTCAATACAGTGGTGCCAAGGTCCCATTTAATGTGCTGCACTCTTTAACGGCCATCCCAGGAGGCATGTGCTAACCGGGACACAAGGCTGTGAGGACGACTCTGGGCAGCTGCAAGAAGCCAACCATGAAGACAAGGAAAGGTGGACATATCTACAGGATATGTAGAAAACAGGACACACTTTTCTTCCCTTTGCCTCTCATTTGTCCTGACTGAGGATGCTGTCTTGCTCTCAGTAGTGTATACCCTGCCAACACTGTCATTCTTTGCTGCTCCAAGCATGCTTTTGCCTTCTGTTCTTCATCTGCATAGTGTGTCTGACTTGCTGCTGTGAGGAGAAGGAACCCCTTCGCAGCATAGGCTCTACAGTCTTTTGGTGTTACAACCCTCAGAGACAAAAGGATGAAGTGTCAGCTGGTCCTCCAGAATGTCTGAGCTTTGGCCTTGGATTTGGTCTGAAGGAAGTGAGATGATAGAGGGGACGAGATCCTTGGGGACACCAGGAGGGTGCTGTCATGGCCTTTGGTCTCTGCATCCTACTGTGTTGCACCACTTCAGTGCAGCTTGCTTTACTTGCCTTTTCCAGGCTGCAGCAGTTGCAGTTGCTGGAGGGCAAAGGAGCAAGAGTATGTCAGCAAGCCTTGAGTGGTCTGTCACACTTTCCTTTGGGCAGGCTCTCAAAGCAGGCTGATGTTGTCTTTCATCCCAGTTCATCTTAAAGCATGTAGTTGGCCCACCTACCCATCCTGATGCCTCAGCTGCAGAGCCTGATGAAGAATCTGCTGCTGTCCCAGTTCATCACTCCTGTTTGCTGGCAACAGGGACTTGTGTTCTGAAAGTGGAGTAGGTCTCTCCTCCCCTCTGTGTGCATCAGTGGTGTCTTATGCATACTTACCACAGCTCAGGGGGTAGCTTGACTTGAGAAAGTTGTGGCTGAGCGCACATTCCAGACAGTAACTCACTGCTCACACCCCGTTTGTGTGCTCTTCCCTTGGCACCTGCTTTGGCCATTATCAGAGCTGAGCTTTAGGGCTGGATACCCCTCTGATCAGAGTGGGTAAAGCTGCTTTTACAAACTGCTCTATGAGACTGGCCAGGCTGGAGCTGGAGCTGCAGGGAGGGAGGGCATCCCCATCGCCCGGGGTGTCTGGTCCTGGCCAGCTGCCTCTTGCCCTCTAGTGGGAAGCTTTGCAGGAAATAGGTGCTGCACAGCGACTGCGGAGGAGTGCTCCTCCTGTACTGTGCACAGGTGTATTTTCATCCTGTTTCCATTCCCTCTCTACCAGCCTTAGGAACTGTACTTCTGGTTTGTATTCCCCTGGCATCGGGTGCTTTATTGATGTGTGCCATTCACCGAAACACTGGCCTTGAAATGCAACAGTAAAACCAACCACTGTGTGTGTCATGTGTGAGCAGCAGTCACCTGTTGGAACAGGAGGTTGGATGAGTTTGGAAACAACAGCTGGAGCCAGGGAATTTCACACAATGCATGCGTTACAGGAGCTTTGCTTTTCAAGATGGACTCACAGGGCAGGTTGGTGACAGCGTTATAAGTGTTTTGTCAGACTTCAGAGCAAAAACTCCAAATTTGTCATTCAAGTAGAGGAAGGAAACAGCTGGGAAGCTGCAACCTGGAACAGGAAAAAAAAAATATGACTTCAGTGTCTAAGAACATACTCTAGAGAATTGCATACTCTTGAAAATTCCACCTTTGAGGCTTTAATGCACAGTTAATTCAGTGAGTTCCTGGGTTTGCTCTCCTTTCTCTCACTCCTCCCCCCTTCTCTCCCTCAGTCTTACTTTGATGTAATTGCTTGCAGTGAGAGAGTGTGTCTATGTTCGTGTGTGTTGGGGTGCACATACTGCTCCTTAGCTGGGGCCAGTGCTGTCAGAATGCACGTGTTTGTGCACATGCTCCTTTTCGTTCCCATCATCTTAGCTGGGGCGGTGGCAGTGACGGGTGTGTGTATACGCACACGTACGCCTGTTTATTACCTCCCCAGCCAGCAGCAGTACCGGGCTGTGTGCCTCTGCTTTGTACCAGGTTGAATAAGGAGATAGAGTGGAAGGAGTGAAAAGTAGGAAGTGCTTTATTTTGTTGCACATTTAAAAAGCCACAAACAGGAAAGGGGATTTTTGGCTGATTGACCATTCCAGTTAATGATGGAAAGAAGGCAGCATTTTTGAAGTTAATATCAGGAAATGGTGAATGCCTCCCACCAGAAAATGACCAGTGATGCAGCGCAGGAGTACTGGAGTTCCTGGAGGCTGTCCTGTTGGAGCTAATTTTCCTTGTTGCTGTCAGAGTGCTACACGTTCACTTTTACCACAACTCAGTATAGAGGAAGTCCTTGCAGTAGTTCCACAACTCAGGAACTGTTGCTACTTACTCTGTTTAATTATATGAGCAAGTAGAATCAGACTGATAACTTATCTACCAAAAAATTGAGTGACTTGGGGGAAATCACAGTGATCAGTTCTGGGCAAGACTGTGGGGTAGTTGCTGTGGGATTTGGCTGAAATGTTCAGAAAGCCCTACCATTCTGATCACTGTGGATCAATCCTGTCCTACAAAGATCTGCAGGGATTGGTGTGAGACCCACTGCTGTCTGGTACTAGCACTAAACACTTGGGAGTGACACAAATCTGGGTAATGTGGGGATTGATCAAGTAACAGATCAAAAGAGGGTCATCAGCAACAGCCAAGTTACTAGGAAGTACCCTTTTAACAATTGTGCTGTTGTGCTGCAGATAAGTACAGAAAAATGTGCTAATCTTTGTGGGAAGGGTAATGGTCTTTTAGAAAGCACCCCTTTGAGAAGGTGTTGGAGTTGCAGGGTGCAAGCTATGCCTGAGTTAGTGAGATCTTTGAGTGCTGCAGGGGGCTAAGAGCAGAGGGTGTAAGGGGATAACCACCTTCCTGCTTGTGGTATGGGAAGGACCAAGAGCAACATACAGGATCTCCCACTGTGTGAAAGAGATATTGAAAACTGAAGAGTAGTAGAAAGAGAAGGAAGCTTTAAAGTGCCTTATCAGAAATGAAAGATCTGCCCACATGGGCAGAGCTGGTCAGTATGCACATACTCTTCTCTTAGTTTGGGTAAGGATTGTGTTTTTACAGTGAGACCAACTCCAGGTAGAATTATAATCTTTCAATATTCTCAAATTAAGATTGGATATCCTTATGGAAGTTTTAATCTTCTGGGGATAACTTTTCCATGCAGGTAATTATCATGATGAGATCAGCACATCAGTGCTGTATGGAAATTTTGAGATGTTCTGTCCTTGTCTTACACATGCAAGCCTCATTCTTCTCTGTGGCTTGTCTAGGGCCTAGGGACAGTCAAAGTTGGCACTGGTTGGTGACGGTGTTAGCTAAGCTCTTTGCAAGTTTTTCCTTAGTACACCTGGTGTAGTTGCTGTATCACATCTTTCTGGCTAGCGCTCATTCCTGCCCTCCCTGCTGTAGAGATGGCCTCCTTGTCTTTGGCTGTGCTCCCTGCAGCTCACTCCTAAACCTTGCCTGAGTATTTCTGGGGAGCAAGAAGCCTACCCTAGATTATATGATTTCTCCCATCCTATAAGCAGAGGCTCAGAGGGGGAGGGTGGACAGAGATGGGATCCTGATTGCAGTGCTGGGGTGAACAGGGTATGAGGGCGTAGGGCTTTACCTGGAGGATTCCAGGCCATCTGGCAAAGAGGTGAGCGGAGCTTCCTGACTTCTGGTCTCCACCATACCCTGCTATCCAAACACAAAAGACGGAACAGTCAGATTGCAGTCACACTCCAGCAAGCCTTCTGCACAAGCTAAAATAACTTTAGCAGGAAGGGCAGGGATGTGGTAGGATGTGAGTGCTTGCTAAGTCCTAAACCTGCCCTGCAGTATGGCTGGCTGTCCTTCCGTTTCCAGTATCATTCCACCTCTGGGGCTGTTGCTATATGCTAGTAGAGCAAGAGTAGGTTTGGTTTGTTTTCCTTCTTAAAGCAGGGGGCAATAGATTTGGCCCTCGGAGCGCGCAATGTGTCAGACAGAAATGTATTTGGTAGTAGCCCAGGAAGGGTGGCCTAAATCTCAGGTACTGCACACTGTTATTCACAGAAGTCCTGGGTACCACTGGCTGCAGCAATGCAGACACATGGTGTAGAGCACAGAGGCTAGCTTGCAAAACATGAGAGCGCCAGCATGGCTATTGTAAAATGTGTCTGGCCTGTGCTCCCTGACACATAGTTCCTCACAAATAGTCTTCATGGGAGTCCTGCTGCAGGATCCTAGGCAGGAGGTCAGGGTGATTGCCTGTCTCACAGGCACTGACTAATCCTTCAAGCAGCAAAAATAGCTCTTCTCACTCAGGCTTCTTTGTGGGTTTTTCCTGGAAGTGCCACTTTCCATGCCGAGTCCCCAGGATTTGAAGTTGCCAGAGTGGCTCTTCTCTATGAGGCTTCCTACAGGGCTGCTGGCTCGCAGGTTCTCAAGCCAGCTCTCTGTGGTACTGTGTAAGAGAAGAGCTGAGTTCTGATGTCTGCACGGGGACATTTGCCTTAACTAAGTCCAGGATAAGAGCGGATTTCAGTGCTTTGGTTTATAAATAAACAGCACTGTGGTCAAGGTAGATTTAAGCAGAGAGCTGGCAACAGTCCTGCTTGGGAAGGAATCTCTACCACATGGCCTGCTGTTGGACTTCCTGTCGCATGCTAATCCCTTAAGCCTGCTTTAGTTTGGTTAATTTTCCTTCTTTCCTTTTTTTCCCCAATGGGCTGTCTCAGTGGCACGTGAACACCAATGTTCCTCAGCCAAGCTTCTGCCTGCATCCAAGCTGGGCCAAGCATCCAAGCTGCATTCCGAGCACTGGGTACCATGTGGCACGGCCCCGGGGATGGTGGTGCCTGAATGTGTCCAATTCTCTCTGTCTTACAGGCTCTGCAGTCTGCGCCTGAAGAAACTCACGGTGCTGAAAGAGCTGGACAAAGAGCTGAGCTCTGTGCTTATCGCTGTGAAGATTCAGGTAGGCTCTTTTTACTGCTGCCTGATAGCAGCAAGCCCATCCTTGTACCCTCTGTTAAGTGCTGGTCTGCATGTCCCTTGCCTTGTGCCAGCCCCTTGCTTCTGTCTTGATTAGCAGCCTTGGGGAGATTGTTGTCTCTCGGGCAGGTGGGAATGATGGCCCAGGGATAGCAGTAATGTGTCTGGTGATGGTTTGTATCAGGGATGAATTTGGTTAGGCCTCTGTGTTGAGTCAAAGTGCATCTTGCTCCCTTGCCTATCTCAGTGAAGGCCCTCCTCACGAGCCACTGTTTGGAGTGTGGCATCCCCTACCCCACCAGTATCAGCCCTTTAGACAGGCTCAGCGCTGGGTGGTTTCTGGCGGTGCCTTCCATCTGGATCCCCTCCCTGGGGAGTGAGGGATGGGGAGAGAAAGGTGCAAGGGATCAGGGGCTCTGTGCATGACTTCTGCTTATGTTTGCACCCTGTATGATCTCACTGATGCCTCTGCTGTCCTCTGCCTTTCTCTGTGCATCTGTGCTAGGCCTGCTGCCTCTACTCTGAATCAGGTAGAGGGGAGAGGATCTTTGTCACCAAGGGGAGAGGGAATTTGCTGCCATCCTGGTATGTGTAATCCTCCCTACTCCCTCTCTGCAGCTGGTGGTGAAGAGATAGGTCCCTGGGGGTGCAAGCACATCCTTTCCACCTGCCAAAGGACAGCATGGAAACAAGATGCGTCTTGAGTATGCTGTTCTCACCACAGCTCCCCTAACCCAGCTGGGATGCTGGTGTCCTTACTTCGTTCTTGTCAGCTGGCAGAAAAGCTGCTGATCCCATTGCAAGTATCATGGGGCGGGAGCTCAGGAGCTCCCACAGAGCTCTTTGTGCTGCACACATTAGGATCTAAATCCTGGATTAGTACTGGAAGCTGCAGTATTAGTGGAGCTCTGGGAACCAGGGTTTGCCTTCATGGCAGACCTGATCCACTTGCACAGGAGAAACTGAAAGCAAAATATGTGAAACTCAGGGTCTGGAGTGAGGACAGCAGGAGGATGCTGTGGTCCACAAACTATTGGTCAGTGTCCCGCTTTGTTGGCCTTCCCATCACTGTGTGTATCGTGCCCTTCAGGAAAGCTGAAAGCACTGGGCTTTCAACCCTGAGACCCCTGACACCTGTGCCCCTTTGGTGCAGGCTTTAGCAAGGCAACAACCTGGGCAGGAGAGAGCTGCCTGGCTGGAAATGTGGGAGCAATCATGGTTGGGCAGCAGCACAGGACTAGAGGGCTGGGGACTCCCACGTGGGTGAAAGGGCTGGGCTGGTGCCTCACTCCTTTATCTCCCTGTACTTTTGGTCCAAGATGTCAGTGCTTCTCTAGACTGGGGAACCTTGGGCTGTCATGCAGCCCCCACTTATGCTGGGTCTTGCCATGTGCTGAGCATGTATGTCTTCAGCTGCCACGTCTCATGTACTGCAGATGTTCGACTGTAGAAGAGGCTGCACAGCAGGACTCCAGTTCTCTCAGACAGACCTCCCTGTCCCTGCCCCAGGCTCACCTTGCACCCTGCAGTCAAAATAAATTAACAGGCCTCAGCAGTGACTGGCTGGGGCCACAGGGGCTCTTCACTGCAAGGCTTCTTTCCCTGCAGGGGAACAGAGGCTGCATTCAGGGTCTTAATTTAAACATGGTCACCTCCTCTCTGCTTGGCCACACATCCATGGATGCATGCTGCTGTAGGAGCCATGCAAAGCTGAAGGAAACTGGAGGAGAATGCTTAGGCCCACATTACCCTCTTGCTTGACACTCATTGTGGGAATTGGGTGGAGCTGTGAGCCCCCCTAGGCTGCCTCCACCTGCCTGACCAGCCACCATGGCAGGGTCAGGAACTGCTGAGCCTTTCTTGAAGGCAGATGGAAGCTGTAGGCAGCCTGCCTACGGAATGGTCTCAGATAGATCCATCCCCCATGCTCCTCTCCTAGGTAACAGATGAGTCATGCTAGCAAGAAAGTGTTTGAAGGCTGCCCAGTGAGCACAGCCATCTCCATATTTTGGATGGAAACAGCTGATGTATGTAATTTTTGGAAGACATGCAAGTTCCCAAGGGGGTAGCTGGGGACTAGTGGAATACGGAGCTATATTTTCTTTTATTACAGTAGTAGCTCTGTTGGGTTAAGGAAGTTGCCTGTCAGGAAGTCACAGCTCTGAAAGGCAGACTGCATGGAAACAAAGCTCTGACCCTGCCTGAGTGGGGCTGGCACCAAGACAACAGCCCCAGTGCCAGAAAGAGTCTGCTCAATTAATGTATGTGACTCAAGGGATAGTGTAAACCTGTCTAGAATATCTGATTTCCTTCTCACCGTAAGCATGCTCTTCTGGTTTTAAAAGACAGCTTCCAAGTGGGGCATGTGCTGTTACCTGCTCCTTCATCTGAAAGGACTGCTGTCAAAGGACTAGGGCAGCTTTCTGTGTCTATATAATATACCCATTTCCCAGATGTGATTTGAATATTTAATATTTAGTGGCTTCCGGTGAGCTAAAGTCTAAACTACTGTGAAAAAGGAGACTTACTATCCTAACACTTGATTGGTTTTTAAACCTTTATCCTTCATTATTCGTTTTAACAGACTGGAGATGTCATAGAGCATTTCCATTTGTGTATAGCTCAGATTCACCTGTGCCTGGCTCAGCTCCATAAAGGTGCAGATATCTGTCTTGGCGTCATAACTGATTATGGCATGAAGGGAAATGTGATGCTCCCTCTCAGCAGAGAAACTTACTATAATTCAGAAACATCCAGTCTTGAGCTGTGAATAGAGGAGACAATCAAAGAAAGAAGTAAACAAGCTCCAGCACTCACAGAATTTCAGCTCTTGTGACAGGTGGCATGGGAGAGATGGATGCAGATCTTCCTGCAGCTTCTTGCAGGATGTGGCTCAGGTTCAACCCCTGGTGCTGCTGTAGAGGAATGATGCTGGAAGCCCTTGCATATCAGACAAGAACTTGTGATACAAAATGGGCCAGGCTGAAAAGCTCTTTTGCTTATGCCAGGCCTTCCTGCTACCCCAGCTCTGCTCCCTGCAGGAACTTGGACTTTTTTTCTCCTCCTTGCTATTCATAGAAGGTACATGCAGAGTTTTCTTATCTACACCTCACACATGCTTTGTTTCTGATCTCTTTGCAACCACTTGTAGGATATCTACTCCTGTCTGAGCAATCTCAGCTAGCCCTTACATAACTAAATTTGTAGATGATGTTTAATGAACTATTCTATCCCAAAATGCAACTTTATCTTGAATTGTGGGTAGCGCTTTGCTGTCTGCCTTGGCCTGGTATCCTATATTGTGTTAGCTCTCTCTCCTTTTCCAGGTTGGTATGCTCTTCTAGTCTTAACCCTGTGTTTTAAACAAGACCCCTTAGGACAAATTTATACCTGAAATTGTGGATTTTTATCTTGCAAAACAGACCTAGGCATCATGCGCCTCTGGATAGTAGTAGAAAGTTTCTGTACATTTTCAGTCTATTAAAGTAGTGAAGATCTGTGACCACAACCTCTCCCTATTACTTTTCACTTTCTTGACAGTCTTTGTCATCTGTGATCTTCACTGTAATGGTCTGTTGGTAAGCTTTCCTTTAGTACTGATGGTGATACTCAGCCGTTTTGCTGTGTAATTGGTCTTGCCTGACCTTACTCGAATTGCGGAACAGCTGAGCTATGTCAGGTGCTCAAGACCATGTCCAGTTGAGGTTTGAATTTCTCAAGGGATGGAGAACCCTCAGTCTTTCTGTGTTCTGTCCTGAGGTTTGACTGGACTGAGAGGAAAAAAAAAGGTCAACATCTTATGGTAATTTCCCAGCTCATCCCTGTTGCTTCTCATTCTGTCCTTGTGTACCTCTGAGGGGAGTTCACATTTGTCTTCTCTCCACCATCCAGCTAAGTGTCTGTGGGCAGCAAAGTACCCCTTTACTTGCTTTTTTCTCAGCTGAACAAACCCAGCTCATTTGGCCTCTTCTCATATCTCCTATGCTCCAGCCCCTGACTATCCTGATGCCTTTTGCTGGATTTGCTCCAGTCTGTCAATGTCTGTCTTGACCAAGGAGCCTTAATGAGCTCCAGAATGCAGCTGTAGTGTCACCAGTGTTACAAAGAGCAGAATCCCTTTTCTCTGCTTGCACGTTTGCTGAGGCTGAGATTGGTGTCATTGCTGCAACAGTGCATGCTCCTGATGCAGGGGTATCTTGATGTTCTGCAGGATCCACCCATCCCTTTCTGCAGAGCCTGTCCTGATGCCTGAAGTTCTTCCCAGGCAGAAAAGTCATGGGGTGTCCTAGGGAAGGACTTTGCTTTTGCAAACCTCAGGAGATTTGTCAGCCTTACTAGGAATCCCAAATTGTTCTTAACTCCTGGTTGCTGATAGGCAAATAGTAGCCCCTAGATGCTAGTTTCTGATCTGTTTAATTGGAGCAGTGCTAGTTTCTGATGGGTCATGGTTTGCTCCTGAAGGTGGTCAGTGTTTCCTACTGGATGTGAGTGCCATCCACTTCATGAAACCTGGCATACCTTGCAGGCTGAACTTGAGCTTTAGGTAGTGGCTGAGAGGATTGTACCTCATGCGTTTGCAGTACAATGTGTAGCCATTTTTCTACTTCATGTCCCCAGTGCTATTCTCCATGGTGCCCTGGGAAGTGGTCCTCTGTCTGAACTTAGACTTTATGAACTCCTTTCATGTGACCCCACAGGCCAGGTACCTAGGACTTGAGCTCAGCCAGGGTGTAACTTGCACCCATGAAGAACTGGCTTGGACCTAAAAAGTGCTGCTGTTCAGGGGTCTCTGAGCTCTGCTACTGCTCCCTTTGGCTTGCATTGTGAACCAGTCTCTGCCACAGTCCTTGTAATGCCACCTGGATGTCCACTGGTGTTTCACTGAAGGGCAGAGCTTAGAACTGGAGCTGGGTGTGTAACTTCCATGGTGACAATAACACACAGGACAGCAGTGTTTATGAAACCTTCACTCACTGGATATGCCACCCAGGCTGTCCTCACCTTTCCTTTGCTGTAACTCTGTCCCCAGAAATAGCATCTTCAAGAAGAATAATTGCACCACTAGGTAGTCTTAAATGGTAAATGTGCTAAAGTAAATGGTCACTGTCATAGTGACAACCTATCATCTTTTATTAAAGAAGACTTGAGTAGTGGAGAGACACTACATTCTTGGCCAGGAAAGCTCACAGATGATGTAGGGCCTGAGCTCGACCTTCTCTGTTCAGTTTTACTCACTGGAAGCAATGTTGCAGGCAGCTCAGACTAGGCCCCTTGGAGGCCCAAGGAGGGTTTTGCTAGCACTTCTCTTTGCTTGAGTACCAGTGAGAAATGAAATGCTACATCACTGCAAAATGTGGAGGACTTTCTTGCCTCCCTTCTGTAGTTGATTTGTCTTCCTTGAAGCAACAGAGGTGCAAAAAAAGCCTTATATCAGCACCACCCAGGCTTGCTGAACCCTGCCAAGGTTCACATCAACAAGTTTCCTTGCTGTTCGCTGGGTGCTGAAACACGCCTGTGCTCATTGCCATTCTCTTGCATTGCAGAGGAGGTGTAGCTGTGGTGTCCTTTACGTTGCCACCTGCATGCTCCTGTCATGACTTCTGATGCTGTCCCATTTGCAGTGGAGATGAAAAGCTGAGGCCTCTGACCTCACCAAGGCTCTAACCTTTGCCAAATCTAGGATTTGTCTAAGTTGCTGAAGGGTCTCTGACCACAACCAACTTAGGATCCTGCTGCCCACAGCATCTGTCAGGATCAAGCTAGGAAGGGTGTGAGGATGCAGTGAGGTCCTGGGAAGGGGCAACATATATGAGGTGGGACCCACTTCCTTTGGGCTACTGCATCTATTTGGTTAGTTTTGACCCATCTGCTCACTAGCCCACAGTTTAAATTAAGGTGTACTTTAAAAAGCCATGATAACTGATATGCAAAAACTACACTGGCCTATCCTGTTGCTTCCCTAAATCAATGTTTCAGCTTGCTGGCCCATTTACAAGGAGCCAGGAGAGCATGAAGAACCACCATGGACTATTTTATACTTGGAGCTGGTCCCACAGCCCTGTGGGGACACAGTCAGTGGGCATGGGCCTTCTGGAAGATCTGTGAGTTGTCCCATGCTGCAACCAAGAGAGCCTGCTGTATGCAGGCAGCATTTTTCATCCCTCAAATCATTCAGTGTCTCTGTCACTAGCCAAGTTGTAGAGATAGTAAAGATAGGACAGAAGGAAAGGAAAGCATTGGAGTGGGCACACGGTTAGAGTGGCTTTCTTTCTGCCCTCTTGTGGCAAGAACCTATTTGTGTATGTGGAAAAATAAAGACTGTTGCCAAAGGAAAAATACTAGAAGTTTTCTGTGACACAAGCTGGGCAAGTGAGGGGACCCCTGTTCCTCTGGGTCATCCTGCCTTGGTCCCAGCAGAACTATCCTGCCATCTGTGCTTAGGCAGGGATCTGCAGTGAGTCTGTCTGCTGGAGGAGAGAGGTTTTCTCCAGGACCTGTCCCTTTGCTGGCTAGGCATTGTGTTGGAACCCATTCCTTCCCCTTCTGGTGCTGTATGTAGCAGTGTACCCTCCACAGCATCCAGTCAGCTCTAGCTTCATGAAGTCTGATTAAGCAGAACAGGTTTGGGAAGAACAAATGCTCCTTGTCAGATGGGCAAGGAAAAGGGACCTTTGGCAGCTCAGGAGGAACTGCAGGCATTTGCAAAGTGTGTGTAAGGTGGCTCTGTGAGGTGGAACAGAACAGAGTCAAGGCACTGTCTCTTTCCTTATGTACTGTGAACACCATTGAGTTGTGTGTGTAGTGCAATGGAGTCTGTGGCCAAGATGCTCCAGCTTAGCTGTGTGCATCTACCAATCTTGTTGTAGGGTTCAAAGCGAGTCCTGAGATCAAATGAATACGTCCTCCCACCTGGTGGCCTGATGGAGACCGAGCTGGAGCTGACCTTCTCACTGCAGGTATCTTGTGTTGCTTGGTCCCCTGGGCTCCCTGGTGCTCCCCTCACCTGACATTTCTCAGCAAGCATGGCTCTGGAGGCTCCTTGTAAAGGGAGCAGCCTCTGAGGAGGGGCATCCTCTGGTTTCCCATGCTCAGATCATAACAGCACTCATTCCTGCTGCTAGCCAGCAGCTGCTCCGTTGCTCCAGGGATTGTTTTGCTAGGCATGGGGATTTGGAGGATTATGTGGAGTGCAGGTGACCTTTGAGGTGCACCTCAAAGCTCAGCAGGTCAGATCTGGCTGTACATCAGTACTGAGAATGTACAGGATGCTGAGCCTGCCCTCATGCTGCCATCTCCCCTCAACTTCCCTTTCCCAGTACCCACACTTCCTCAAGAGAGATGGCAACAAACTACAGATCATGCTGCAGCGGAGGAAGAGATACAAGAACCGAACGATCCTGGGCTACAAGACCCTTGCAGTGGGCATCATTAACATGGCTGAGGTACAAGATGCTGGGAACAGAGGGGAAGCTCTACATGGCCTTCCTGTGCCAGTGCAGGGAAGGGAGCCGGGCCAGCTGGCAGGCACTGGGTGCTGTGAGTGCTCTGACACAGCCTTGCTGGAAGACAGAGGGGGTGGGTTTCCAGCTGCCACTGTGTCACCCTGTCAGGGGGCTTGTGTGTCTTCCTAGGTGATGCAGCACCCGACAGATGGTGGGCAGCTTCTGGGCCTCCACAGCAACATGAAGGACATGAACATCCGAGTGGCTGAAATCAGCATCTACTCTTTGTCCAGTCAGCCCATTGATCATGAGGATGGGAGCATCCCCTCGGGTCCCAAAATCAAAGCTTCAGGTGTGTTAGTGTTCATCACAGACCTGAAGGCGAGCGTTTGGGACAGGACATGGGTAACAGAGTGTGTGCCCAAGCACTTGCCAGCGGTACCAATCATTTCACTGAGCTGTGACAGGAGTCATGCTTAGCCCTGGCATCTTCACTCTCTGCTTTCAGATCGCTCCCCAGACATTGATAACTACTCAGAGGAAGAAGATGACAGCTTCTCCTCAGAGCAGGAAGCCAGTGATGATGCTGTGCAGGGTCAGGTAAGGGAGGCCTGGCAAGGTGGCTTATGTCCTGGTCCCATTTCTGGGGCAAGTGTCAGGCAGGGGTTGAGGGTCTTAGACATCCTTAACTCTCTCACCTCCTTTGTAAACATTTGTTATGGTTTCAGAGGGCAGAGAACCACAGTATCTGACAGCAGGAAGAACTGTGGGCTGTTGTCAAGTCCATAGTGAGGCAAGGTCTCACTCATCTGTCCTTGGATCTGTCTAGTCTGCAGCATAAGACCCCTGCTGAGCTCCCTCCATCTTGCACCATGATTCACTCCTGTCTTCCTGTGATAACAGGCCTGAGGCTGCACTTGCTCTCAGACAGATTTTTAGGAAGGAGTCTGGGTCTGAATATGGTCAGAGGTGGCAGACCCATCCATCCCTCTGATGAGCTGTGCCACTGCTTTTGTCCCCTTGCGGTGCCTACACTCGAGGCCAAACACGATTTGTGGTAGTGTGGTGGTCAGGGTCCTTCATGTTACCTGTTCCATCGTGCTGGGTTAACACATCAGGCCCTGTGTCCCTGGGAGCTGTGTGTATTGCTGTGGCTGATCCCTGGGAGAACACTTTTTGTGAGCTCGGGTGCTGCACCCTCTGAGCTAACCCTGGAGAAGGGAGAGCAGAACGCCACGTGTGTCTTGGGGAGGCTGGTGAGTGCAGAGAGAAGAGCGTTAGCTTGTAACAAGGACTGTTTCAGAAAGCTGCTTTGTCTCCTCTGTATCTTGCTGGTACATGTCCCTCTGGAGGAAGGACACTCAAAGGCACTGGGGAAGAAGGTCTGTTGGGCTATGGTACTGAGAAGGGGTAAGGAGCTACATAGGGAGAGATGGGAGAAGAGAGAAGCAAGACTGGGAGAAGAGTGGACCAAAGCTTTTCAAAATGGGGAGTAAGTGTGGGGCAGGGGAACTTCTAGGAGATGATGAGTTGCTCTGATATGCTGTGATCTTTGCCTGCAGGATCTGTTTGATGAAGAGGATGACTTGAGGAAAACCAAGAAGGCTAGGAGGAAAATGATCCGAACCACGTCAATGACCAGAGTAACATCAGCATTTATAGTGTGATCAAAGGGACAGAGGGGATTTGCTTTCTCCCCTCCCTGCAGGGAGGGTGGGGGTGGGGGGATAAGGGGGATGCTAGCACTGGTGCAGAGCAGGGGAGAGAGCCCTGGGCTCTGAGAAGGGACAAACCTCTTGCTGTTAATGAGCTAGCTTGCTGCTCAGAACTGTACCCCAGCTTATGGTCTGCACTGTGTTTAGCCTGTCTAAATGAGATCAGTGATGATCTGTGTGCAACACAGTTTTGACTTGTTGCTGTGATATGGTCTCTAATTTCCCTCCCTGAGGAAGGGAAGGTTATCACAAGGAATGGTGAACCGTTTATCAGCTCCTCTGCCTGTCAGCAGAAGAGAGGAGCTGCCCTGCCAGCCCCTTTCTCTCCAAGCATCTCTTAGTTCCCATCTGCTTCAGCCCTGAAGGTCCCTGGAAGCCTTCTTCCTGAGTTTGTTTCCCATCTTTTCTTGCTTGAAAGCAGAGTTCTTCATTAAGGTGGTGTGGGGAGAAAGGGGACTTAAATGGAGAGAAAGTGATATTACTCCAGCCTGTAGCAGACAGTCTGAGTCCTTGCACCCTCCCTCATGGTCAGATAAAGCGGTTTCTTGCAGAGTCCAGATATAGTTCAAATCCTACAGCAAATTTAAAGAGCAAGGGATATCATATCTGACCATGGGCCTGGAGACCCAGAAAGGAGTCAATGCCATATTAAAGAGAACAACCATGGCATATGTTAGTCATCCTGGAACATTGTTTGATAGTTTTGCTGATCCTTTTTCTTCCCTTCTTGTGTTTTTAGCAACCAAACTTCAAGCAGAAATTTGTGGCTTTGCTGAAGAGGTTTAAAGTGACAGAGGAGGTAAGAAATTGGAAGGCTGCCCCACCTGGCAGTGTCCCCTGAAGATGTGTAGGTATCAGAGTGCTAGTTCCCAATCAGTGGGAGCACAAGGCATGAGCTGTAGGTGCTCAGGGGTGTGTTACAAAAGGTGGTGTGAGAGATGGCACAGACTGGGCATTAGCTTTTCCAAAGCCTTCTGCTTCAAGAAGGCAGCTCTAAGCCTCATGCTGAAATCAAAACCACCTTCCTGTTGGGCAGAGAGGCCAGAGGAAGAAGGTGCTGTCATACAATGACTTTGCCCCAGGAGCTGGCATTGCAGTTCCTGTTCATAACTGAAAGTGAGCTAACATTAGCCTGGGGGTAGCTGACTTTGGTTGGGATCCTGCACTGAGTGTGCAGCACAGCCAGTGTTGGTCCTCCCACGTGTTTTAACTCCCAGTAAGTATGATGGGTGTCTGAGATGCCTGCAGATGCCATGCTCATGGCACCATCTTTTGGCCCATTTACAGTGTTGCTTCTTCCATAGCCTGACTGTGGCTGCCTAAGGTGGGAACAGTGCTGAGGTGTGCTTAGTGGCTGATAGGGAGCCTGGCCTGGAATACAAGTGACTCCGTATCTCTTCATTGCCCTCTGGGCTTGGTCCCACAGGTTCTGGACTCTGACCCTGTAGACCAGACCCAGGAGGTGGAGGAAGACCTGGGCTTACTCTATGACAGCCTGGAAGAGTGCAACAACAGTGACAGTGGCCCAGAGATTGAGGACAATGAGAGTGTGCACAGCACACCCAAGCCCACACTGAGGTAAGGGTTGCAGGCTGACAGCACAGTCTATAGGACCTGGAGAAATGTCCTCTGACTCTTCAGTTGCTTGGGCTAAAGCAGGCATTGTCATGTGTCCATTTCCATTGCCATCTTCTGTTGCCATTGCTGATCTCCTCACTTGCATGTCCTGTTTAATAAACTCAAAGCTGCCCATTTAAACTGGCTTCCTTCATATCGAGTCTCATTTAATTTCCTGCCGGCCCAGCAGCTGACACAGATCTGCTGGAAGAACAGCTACTTGATCCAAGCCTTCACAGTTCCCAGCTCTGATATCTTTCTGCTGACAGTCCTAGCCTTCTCAGAATTCTCCACACTGAAGCATGCCTTTCTTTTGAGCACTTTGTGACTGCTTGGGCCAGTCACTGTGTCCCTGTGAGATCTGCATGCTGTGTTCCCACCCTTTTTGGAGACATGTGACTAGCAACTGTCAGTAATGTTCCTCACCCTATTCCCTAGGCACCCAGTGGCTTGACTTGCTCTGCCAAGCACTGCTGACTTGGCATAGAGGTCTCCAGTGGACATGCTTTGAAACCAGGCTTTTCTCCCATAGGATCTCCATTCACCTGGCCTCTCTTGCTCATGGCTGTTCTGTTTCCATGCTGTCCTTTTATCAGAAAGTTGCCTTTTATTGTCTTTCTACTTGGCTGCCTCACAGTGTGCTGGGTTTCTTCTAGCCAAACCAAACTTACTTGTCATTACTGTTCTATAGCTCAGTATTTAAATATAATTTGGATTAGTTGGAATCCCTGCTGAAGGTACTTAGCAAGGGTAGCAGAGCATCCTAGAGTAAGTGCTGGTTTGTGCTTGTACCTGCTGTTAGTCTTCCTTGGCTGTTTGCTGCTGTCTCTTGCTGGCCAGCCTATGGGGCCCTGGACTGCTTTTCAGCTTGTTCACGAAGTTTACCTAGCTTGGTTTGCTCTCCAGCGCCTCAGTTTCTGGTAGTGCTGAGTGCGTATCCCCTTGAATTCATGTTGCTGGGTCTGTACTTTTCTAAGATGTGGGAGCTGACTGCCAGTGTCTTCAGTGTAGATTGCATTGTTCCAAGGCCTGTCATAACTTTCTCTGCTGGTGATGACCTTCCAGCCCAGCCTGTAAATTCAAGATGTGATCCTCATGTTGGATTTATTTATTGTCGTAGACAGCTTTGCTAGACACTGTGAAGGTCTCTGTGGAGCAAAGGCATTAAGGTAGACCTTAAGGGTGAGCATTGGATTGGGCTAATGATGCTGGGAGCAAATAGCCATCCTTTTTATCAGCCAGGGAGGCCGTGCAGCCGTAGGCCACTCCTGCACTGAAGTGAAACTGGAGCTAGAACTGAGGCTGTTAGGTAAGACCTCAACAGTTAGGGCCTTTGGAGGTGAAGGTGCAAATGTCTCTCAATAGGTGACTGGACAAATGGATGGAGGACAGGAGGCCAATTTGTTGGACAACAGCAGGGTGCTGGGCAGAAGGGCTGGGATTTACCTCTATCTCAGCCTGCTGAGATTCAGTCAATCATGCCTATAGGAGAGCCTTTAAACTGTGGAACAGGGCAAGCTGAGAATTGCAGAAGAGCTCTGTGCTCAGTGTGACGTCCTCTGAGGATGAGAGCTTCCGAATTGAAAGTGAGAGGGGTCAGAAACAGACACAGCTTCTGTGGTGAAGGGGGAGACAGCCCCATTAAAAGGGGTGTTGAAAGCCAGACCAAGTATATACAATCTATTTTTGAGGTGCCAGTGGAACCAAGGATATGTTGCATTCTGGTGGGATTACTGGAGGAGTGTGGGAGAGATGCTGACTGGGAGGTGAATTATTAGAAAACGTACATATTTCTCTAGTTTGTTTCTGAAGCTATTAAAATAGTCTCTATTGATTGAAAATGCTGGCTGAGAAAAGGCAAGTATAGAGTGATGACTGTTACAGGGTGGTGACAGTGCCTGAGATCCTGTAGCAGAGATTGGAGGAGTGGTGAGAGCAGAAATGTGTTAATAAAGGGAGACATCATTTATCCCTGTATAACCTGGAGAAAATGCCCCACCAGGGCACAGTTCTGACTCTAAACCTGGAGCTTTGGTGAATGAACATGTCACGAAGCAGCTGGTCATGGAGCCCTGGACTGTGTCTGCCTCTGTGGTGGGGACCATAATTTACTGAGATGAAATGTCCTTGGAGAGGAGTAAAAGCAAAGGACCTGACAAACACTGTTGTGCACAGGATGCTGTATACAGATGAGGAAACATGGTAAAAGGGAAGTAAAAGGAGCAGCAAGGATGTTCAGAGCTCTGCAGGTAACCTGCAGAAAGCTGCAGATAGATCTAGATGAGGACAATAGAAACCAATGGAAGCTCTGGGAACATTCTAACAGAATGCTCTATATCCTACACCTCTGGGGCCATCCCTGGAAACTTGCAGCCTGGTATCCCCATCTGCACACCAGGCAAACCAGGAGAACCTTTTTCTGGGAGTTAGTGAGCAAATACACACATACAGCTTAGGGGGAGGCTATCTCAGATCTCCTGTGGGGAAGTCACACATTGTGGATGGGCTGCAGTTGCTGCAAGGGTCCTGGGAAAGCTGACAGGTGAGATCCCGTGATAGAACCTGCTTGTTTCCTAAAGACTGGTCTTTGAGCAGCTCACGGGATCTTTGGCAAAGAAGTAAGGTGTGTAAAAAGGGGAAACAAACGTGGAAGCTTACACTGTGGTGGCAGAGGCAGTCCTGCTGCCCTAAGGGAGTTCCTGTGTTGACCATTGTGACTTAGGAACAGGACCTTGGAGTTGCACTTTGCAACACTATCGAACTTCATCTCAGAGACCTAAAAAAAGGCACATTTAACTGTTTGGGAACAAAACTGGACATTGCTGTGCTACCTAAGGTGTGGTTCTGTGCACAATACTGTGACCTTCAGAGCCTTGGGAAAGGGGAAAGCAGAAAGGGATGGTGGAAGCTGCTGCTGGATGTATGAAGCAGCAGCAGTCAGAGGTAAGGAGCACTCCCTGGAAAAGGGGGAGCAGAAGGGAAGACAGCTGAAATCTGTGGAAGCTGTGGTGGTGCAGAGGTGGCAGAGAGGTTCAGCAGCACATTGGAGTTGTGGTGTCGATAGAGACCATACACAAGTGAGATGGGGCAAGGTGGCAGTTCCTCACGCTGCACTGCAGTGGTAGGGGATCGCACGCCAGAGAGAGAAATCACTGCCAGCTAGGAGACAGGGACCCTGCCTCCAAAGCACTGGGGTCACAGGTTTAGCCCTGTTGGTCTGGGATGTCCCCGTCCTGTCCCTGCACCTAGCATTGTTGCAGCAGACCATGGCGTGGGGGTCTGGCAGTCTGCGGGCAGGTCTGCTCCTAGGCTGTGAGTTGCTCAGACGTGTGTCTGGCTCTGTGTCCCACTGGGAACCTCTCCATGGTGTTCTGTGCTTGGGACAGGCCAGTGGGTGTGTGCTGGGATCACGGTGACTTTGTTCCTCTCTTATTCCTCCCTTTTTCTCTCCCATCTGTCTGTCTGTCTGTCCATCCGTTCGTCTGTCTGTTTCTCTGCAGGCGTTTCTTTGAGGGAGTCTCTCATTCTGGTTCCCAGACTGAGATCGGCAGTCTGCACAGTCAGAAAGGGCAGGATCAAGAGTCGGGCAGCCCTGTGAGTTACACCACCACCACCTCTTGCCCCGTTCCCTCCCCAGCCAGCCCAGCATCCCTGCAGTGCCTACAGCTCCCTCTGAGACCACAGCTCCTTGCAGCACCTGCCTGGAGCTGCTCCTTCCCTTCTTTCCTCTTATTTTCCCAGCACAAACAGGCAGCGACGGGGAGCATCCTCTGGGGCCGATCCCAGGGGGATGCTGGACTCCACTGTGGGATCGTGTGTTCTGTGAGGCCAGGCATGGGTCACTGGCAGCAGCCCCACTCAGGGTGCTCTGTCCTGCTCTGACCTCACTCCCTGTCCCCCAGGGCAAGGCAGACAAGTGGAAGCCGGGAGCACTTCGACCACAGGAAGAGACAGGAGTGGAGGTCCCTGCAGTGGTGAGTTTAGACCATGAGATGTGGAGTGGGATGGAGCTCCCTGAGGTTCCACGTTGCTTTCTGGGGTGCCAGGCCCACCAGCCTGGGAGCAGGGCTGAAGGACAAGGAGGTTGGGCTGGAAAGCAGTGAGAATGGAAGGAAGGTTATGCTCTGCAGGAGATGCAGCCCAGCCCTTTCCAGACCCGGCAACCTTGGCTCACCATTAGGACCACCAGGCCTATCCTGGATGGGGGCACCCATGGGTGGAGGGAGCAGGGCAGGGAGAGCAGTGTGTGCAAAGTGACTGTGTGTGGCCCTCAGGAGCTGGCCGCCGAGCAGCCGTGTTCACGGATTCATTTCTCACTATGTACAGTGACTCATTAGATGATTAGGAAAAAAAAAGAAAACAAACAACTTATGTTGTATA
>JANHFX010011490.1:0-48860 GCA_027560015.1 Chloroceryle amazona
TATAACCCGGGTTTACAACGTCACTTCCGTCTGCTTGCATCATAACTAAGCGCTGCTGGCTATCAGGCTATCAGGAGTGGGGTCCTAGCTTTCCATACAACGCGATATCTTCCAGTCGCCAGGCCCTAACCAGCAACACAGGAACAGTTGCGAAGACCAGCCGGGCTAAACAGAAAGCTCCTTTTTTTAATGTCTTATCCAATGGCTAAAAAATACTGGGTTGGTTCTCTATTCATTATTGTTCCCCTAAGGAATGTGCATGTTGTGATAAAGTTCCTTTTCCTGAGTGAAATACCTTTCATTCAACTATGACCATTGCAGGCATGGTCTCAAGACCTCTGCCACGTCAAAATGTTTTATAACCTTATAACTGTAAAATAGATAGCTATTTTTTAAAATATGTTCTTCTGTAAATGATGTTGTTTAAACTGTCAATGATAATTGGTTCTAAGCAGATTAGACTTTTCATTAACAGTCTTCTGTATCCATATAAAATCTCTTATAAGTCATTTCAAACGCACATACTCTTTCATTTTTGGGTTTAGATTTTCTTCAAAGAGAAACATTACCTTCTCTAAGTCAGAACCTTCTAAAAGTATCTCACAAAAGTATTTGATAAAGATCTAAAGAAAGAAGAAAGCCTTTGATATATAATGATATAATTTTGAATCATCCTTCCACACACATTAAGAGCAAGACAATGTGTCTTTAAAGCATAGTCTACTTGGTACATAGCATCAATTTAAATACTCTTTTTCCTGTTTGCTGCTGAGCCAAAGTAATTGCAGTTAACTAGAATGATTTAACATTTTAAGGGGTACAAATACAGAAGTTACACAAGAAATATGAATATACTCAAAACCAAAAATGTTATGACTAGCAATAGGAACAAGATATCAATATGCTACTTGTGATCTAGGAAGGACTAATAAAAAGTTTCATTTACATGAAGTTCGGTGTCAAATGGAAGCTCAGACAAATTTCAGTGATTTCTGGTAACTTCACAAGCTTAACACAATACACTTATGTCTAAAAACCTCATTCTTTTGAAATGAGGTTATTTCTTCATGCCAAAGTCTGTGCTTCCACAGATCAATTCAGATGGAATAAATAACAGAGAATGTCAAAAATATCTCGAGAGTTCTCAGAAACTTGCTACTAGAAACTAGTGCACTGTAGAACCACTCTTTTAGGGGAGCTATAAAGATGCCTATCTAAGGGCTGTATGATCTGAGTGCTTTCCTAACACCAAACAATGCTAGTTTGGGACTTTTATAGTGAAGTTAAATCACAGTTTGTATCTGCTAATACAGCCTAATTCATTCCCTATTACAGGGACTGCTTTCCTTCCTTAACTGAGTGGAATAATTATTAATGAAGCTGTCCTTTGTACAATGAACAGTTTTTAGGTGTTTTTACCATAATATCCTGGGTAATCCTTATATCAAATACCATCATGATTTGTCATATCAGTGTAAGACATTGTGGAAGGGGTCAGTTACATGATCAAGTTGCAATAACATGATGAATTTCCTATCAACTTCAGTAGTGTAATAAGCTGTGTGTTGACTCTTAGCCCACTGTAGGCATAAGTAATTGAAATGTCTTTTATTTAAGCAAAGATCTTTTACCTTACTTTGCCAACAGCTAGAAGCAAGCATACAGGCAGCTACTACAGTTCAGCTGATATACAGCAACTTGATGTGTTTGAAGACATGAGAAGAGCCAATGAGCAAACAGTTTACTTGACACTTATGCACAGGAAGGATGACATATCTGTCTGTAGTCAAGCAAGTTATGCTGGTCTAGAAGGTAGTGGTTCCTTCCCAGCCTCTGCACTGCAGTGAGAAGGGAATGAGTCCTAGTATGCACATCCATTTAGATGGATACAGCATCAAGACCCATCATTCATCACCTTAGTACTTCTAATTTCAACAAAGAAAGATTAGATACACTGTCTTTGCAAGTTTATTCCTATTACTGAGCAGTAGGGAGGAAAGGGAATAAAAGCATGACACAGTAGGTTACTATTCACCCTGGAGATGTAGCTAAACCAAAAAGCTCATTTAATAAAAAAACCTTGCTGGTTTTACAAACCAGTACCATGTATAGGCCCTAACATATATTATGATAGACTAGGTTCGTACTGGGATCAATGTTTCAATGCCAGAGAGATCCAGTTCATCTTTTGTTTGTCCATCATATTTTGTTGTTGTTTTTACTGTGTCTGGCTTCCTTCTTTTTAACATTTTGCTTCACTTCTATAGACAAGAACTCAATTTATTGGTGATTCCACAGAGGGCAAATCTTCTAACTAGTAGAAGTTTTCAAGTCATAATAAAATTTCTGTATTTTACTAGAAGTTAGTATGCATGCCATGTCACTTCAGACTCCCATTCTTGACCTTCCCTGAATATTTCTCATTCTCCATTTTTATGGACTAGGATAAAAAGAAAAAAAAAAAAACTAAAGCAAAGCAAAGCAACAATTAAAAAAAACTAATAAAATCAATAGTAGAAAGATTCATAAAATACCATGCAAGTTACACATTTAAAAAAAATAGCATTGCCTACAGCTTTCCCTCCAGCCCTAGCCATTCTATGATTGTATGATTGTATGATTCCTTCACTTTTCCATTGAAATCATCACAGCCTTCACCTCCTGACTTCACAGACAATATAGAAGGTGCAGCACAGGAATGAAACAATCACAGAACAAAAAATCAGCCTTTGGACAAAGGAGAGTTGTGATTCAGAAGTGGTCCAAGGCCATGGTGGACTTCAGCTACAGTACCCCAACCCCTTCGTAAAGCATCCTCAGACTATTTCATATGTCTGTTTCACAAAGAAATTCATGAATTGCAAATGAACTCGCACTTAGAGATTAAACATCCTGTTCGCCAGAAGTCAGAGTTCTGGCACACAAATAACTTCTAGACAGTTAGGGGAAATCTGGGTTCCTGCTGGTTTTCACCTCACTGTACTCTCTGTGGGTTTGTGCAGTTAGTTTAAATGTGGGTACCAGGCTGTTCATGTTAGCGAACTTTTACAATCCTTTCCCTTTTTGTGAAGTAAACATCACCTGAAAGTGGAGAAAATGGAGGGATAAGAGTTAAATAAGAATACTGGGAAAGAGAAGAAAAGAAGGAGAAACTAGGAAAGTTTCATGAAGAAAGAAAAAGCTCCCACACAGTGGCAAACAACAGTCACCACAACCTCCTGGACAAGACTGGCAGAGGATTGAGCTTCAGGGCGTACAGCATGTGAGTAGGAAGAGTGGAATAAAGTTGCTGAGTGAATAGAGAAAGGAGAGAGTGTGCAAAGGAGAGAGTAACAGAGTATGTCTTTTCACTGTATGTCTCCAGTCCCCTCACATAAATAGATAACTGTCATTACTAAACAGAAACGGAAACAAAACCTCAAAGGGTAGGATATGTGGATTAAAAAAATGAGTAGATTAAATAAAACCTCTGTGTATGAAAGATAAGTGAAGGACATTGCAAAAAGGCTGCAGGGAAGGAGGCGTAGGAAAGAGAATGTCAGCAATAGAAGGATATATAAAAAAGGCAAAAAAGGGACCATGCAGAAAAGGACAAGGAAGTAGAGAGGAACAGAAAAGAGTAAAATCAAACTCAAAGTGAAAGAGAAGTGATAGCCTCTTGGAAACATTATAGTAGTTGATTTATTCCAGTCATTTTCTGATCAAGCTCTAGTCTCCACACTACACCACCTTGAAGACAGTCATCTATGAATGGAGAGTAAAAAAGAGGAACCAAATTCTTCACAATGCTCAGGGATCCCCAGGGCAACAGCCTTGCAACTTTAACAGCTATGCAGACTTTATGCCAAACTACACTGTCAACAAAGGATGCTGTGATTTAAAGTGTGTAGACTTTTGACAAGGGAAGCCGCATTTCCACTTACACACTGGGCATCATTTACACACCAGGCATACACCGGCTTTTCCTTTTGAGATCACGTCAGAGACCCTGGAGGGCCACTTTAGGATGCAAAGAAGACTAAAAGTCCATTCACAGCTCCCTTCTTGTATTTACATGTAGCAGGTTCAGCACTCTTTCACCCACAGATAGGATTTGGCTCTTAGCTAACTGAAGAGACTGATTGGGCTTGCTCCAAATCCACACAGTGTTCTCAAAACAGAAAAAGCCCTGTTTGTGTGGCATGCAAAAGTCCTTATATCTCAAGCTTTGTGATCTAAGTGTGCAACTCAGTTACAGTCCCAGTCAATAGAAAAGAGAGTCATCTTTAATTTGAGCTTTCTGAGTTATGAAACATTAAAGTCCATTCTTTCCACAGCTTTCAAAATCCTCTCTGCACTGTACTTTGTTACTGTATATCTGCAGTATCCTTTAAAATGAGGCTAATCAATCACTTTACAGCTGCTTTGTCCAATATTTATGTTATCTCATCTTTTTTTTTTTTTTTTCTTTCCTCTTGTCTGACCATACATTTATTTTAGATTAGGATATAAAAAAACCCCCTCTTTCTTCCACAGATGTGTTCACACACAAACAATTTGCTCTGTTGCAACTTTGGTTAGTTTTCCTTTCCCCAAGGAGAGAAATAGTATAAAGCAAGCTGTGATAATGTACATATGACTGACTACATATATTTACAAGTGCTACTCCTCAGATTGCTCCATATCCACTCTTGCATCATCCCCTTGGTGGCTGTAGCATTGAATCATCTGATGATTTGTGAAATCCCACTACAAGGGCCAACAGGTACAGCCTTTTTGTGGACACTTTATTAAAATGCCCTGGAATTCCAAGACTCTGCTTGAAGCAGAGCAGTAGGAACTTGTTAAGTGGGAGATCAAATAAACTATCACCACAGGTAATGTGAGCATAACCTTCTTTTTACTCTAGATCATTTCATGAAGCATGACTGCCCTCCAAAAGGCAAGAGCATGGGCAAATCACCTCCATATTCCACCCACCATTCTACATATCATATACTTTAGAAGTCAGTTTGCTTCTTATTTTCAGTTTCCATCAGTCCTAGTGCCACAGACTTCCCCTGCCATTTATAAGATATTGGTTTTCTTCCCCACCTCTGCTCCAAGAGTTGGGGCATGACATTTTTCCTTTATGTAGAGTTAAGTCAAACCTAATTTGCACAGCTGCCATGCAATTCAGGACATGTTATGGGACTTCTTTGTAGATTACTGCACTCTAGTTACTACATCATAAAAAAAAAAGAAATAAATGAGCTAAGTGAAAGATAATATGCTTTATACATTTTATTTCAGCCCATGACTAGACTTAACTACAACCTTCCTATTCTCCTCTGTTGTATCAGTCTTGTCAGAGTTAGAAATTTCATTTCCATTTATTGTGCTTCTACCTCTATTACAGTTTACAACTCTTATTCTTCTTCCCTCCTCTATATGTCTGATGTTTGTACACAGAAAGAAGACAATAGATGGAAACACTTGGAAACTGGACATCTTTGTCCTTACAGCAGAGTTCAGTTACTACAGAACGGAATTCGTTCCCACTCTATGACCAGTCCTATTCTTAGACCAACACACTGACCAAATGTGCTGTCCTCAGAGATGAGGCTATGACCTGGGACTCAGCACCTGCAGCAGGAACATGTGGTCCTGCTTTTCACACTGCTGCTCCTGCAGTGAGAGGCCCTGAGATGCAACTAGGGCTGATGTGATGGAGAGATATGACTTTGGTACCCATGGGAAAATTCACCGTGACTCTAGAGGAGACTGATGGTGACCAGAAATTGTACGTAGCTGACTATCTTAACATATATTCTGAGGACTTTTTCACCCACTCCAAGGATTGGAGTCGGTAACCTGCACTGTATTTTCATACAGTCAGCAAGATCAGATCTTCAAAGGAAGCATCAGTCCCATCTAATCACAAAACACATGATTGTTTACTGCTTGATTTTACTGTCCAGGAGAGGTCCAGGAGTACTCACAGCTGGGGCCTATGCTGAAGGGTATAATACTAATTACCACGTCACCCCAAAGAATCAGTTTAATTAACTTGCACTTAAAAATTTTCTGAAACTCTCATATAAAAGTAACAGTGTCCTTCATTTGTTATTCCAAATCAGTTATTTTAATTTAATGACATTATATTTCTCTTTTGCAAAAAAAGGGACAACTAGTGAAAAAGATCTTGTCAATTTTACATTCTCAAGAATATGGGGGGGGGGGGGATGTCTTGTACATGGTATGAAGCCTAAAATCAAATAAATAAGTCAATGAAATATTGAAAAAAGACCACTTATTTAGGAAGATACTGAGTCAATCCTCTAGAAAACCTGAAAATCCTGATTAAGATTTAATCAAGATAAGGTGTCAAGTACCTTAAAAACACTGTGTTTGGCTTTATTGGGCTTTTTTGTGTGTGTGCTGATTTACTCCATAAATATGAAGCTAAGGAAAAACATAAAAATAACAGGGATTTTCCATAGCAGCACATACCTAGATACAATTATCCATTCCCCAAAGACTTCTTGTGAAGTTTTTAAATATGAGAAAGTGTTTTATATTAACAATGAGAGAAACCAACTGTAGCTTTACAAATATTATGTTGCTAAGCAAGATAATAAAGTAATAAGAGGATAACCCTCACTTCCACAGTGATCATCTTTAAAAGGCTATATTAATTGATACTGTCACATTTATTCACAGGCTGTAAAAATATCTGTCTCATTCAGCTGGTGCAAGCTCAGAAAATAAAGAATATTTAGCAGTGTTCATCTCCTTTAATTCACTCTCATCAACAGTTCCATAGTTAAATGACCACCTATGCTTAAATACTGCTTAGATAAGTAAAACATTGGAGGTGATCCTGATGACAGTGCGCAGGACAAACACGTTTCCAAACTTGCAGCAAAAAAGGGACACTAACTCTTATTGATTTTGCTGCCTGGCAATATAGGACTGTTTATCTTGCTTCTCAGCTATCACATGCAAATACAGACGTGTGCAGAGATGAAGACATTTTCAATTTTTAAATAAAGAGGAGGGGATTCATGTGTGTTTTGCTACGCACTCCTTGTTCACAGGAAGCTGTAACCTATAGAGAACATCAAAGCAGTAAACAGATCACAGCATTTCCACTAAACATTTATCTTATCTGCAGTTTCAATAGGCTTTCTAAGGACTTCGTTGAAGGAAAGAATTAGATGCAGAGATCAAAAGGACCAGGTATATCTTTGAAATCCCTTCACAGTCCAGCGTTTTGTTTATGACCAAAGCCTCTGAGCTGAATGTTAAGGGCAGTTGTCATGGATATTTAAATGACACTTTTATCAGGCATATCAGAATGACACAGTTTGATATTTCAAAGTCTTGCAAGGTCACCTCTCAGCCGTCCCTGAATTCATTTCTGTCTAGCAATCAACATTTCTTGTAAGGAACAAGAAATGTTTGTGGCTTGTCAGTGTGACCAAATTGCAAAAGAATTGAAAATGTGAAGTACTGAAGCAGAAAAGATTAACCACACCAGCAATCTGTAACAGAAAACCAAACCCCTTTGCTGTCTGTTCTTTTCTCACCTCCTGCTCGCCCCCACTGATTCGTGCTCCCTCCACTGCAGGACAAGCTATCGGTAATTTTGTATTGTGAGCAGATACATCTGTAAAATGAAGCATAAGACCAAATCACTGACTCTGCATACATATGCATCTACTTTCCCTATGCTGACATCCCACTGAAATAAATAGGATTGCTCAATTAGCAAATCTGACATGTTTGAGGAATTGAGCCTTGCACTGGTCTGTGATATCATTTCAAGTCTAGAAAAATATATCTTGGGCCTTCAGTGTAAGTTTTCTGTAATCACACACACACACACACAAAAAATCAGCAATAGTAAAAGCTGAAATAAAATTATTGGGAGGAAATTAACAGCAATGAAAATGCTTTTCAAAGTAATGCTTCAGTTTAGAAATAGCTATTATAAACATTTGTGCGTGCTATGGCTTGCTGTTAGATTTTAAAAATAGCACTTAAATATGCATGTTAATAACATCCAGAAGGCATTTCTTTCAAGCCTGTTTGGGCTGTTGAAGGGTTTAATTTAACTGCAGCATTCATTTATGTCTAGCAGTTAGAATTTTCTTTCAAGCTCAAAGGAGCCGAGTGTTGTAACTATGATCTAATTGGTAAGGAACGAAGAATGTTTTTCATGTTTTATAGACAGCATGAATCCTGATCATTTTACAGCAGTAAATTATAGAGTGCTCTGCTCACTGTGTCTCCCTCTGGAAGTATAGGCCTATATCTCATTAAACTATAAACATAACTTGCAGTGTTTGGCACTCCTCGAAAGCTATCCTGCCAAGGTGTGTTATTTTTATATCACTAATGCACGTCAGCTACTCAGTCCAGAGAAGCTATGTTCTTTACAGCATCAAACTAAATTAATTTATAGCTACATCCACATGTCAGAAGGGACACATGAGAAACCTGAACTGCTACAGAAAACAGTAATTTATTATTGATTTTCAGCTCCTTTTTAAAAGCAGCTGCAATTCACTGGTTTCTAGTTTCTTTCCTCTCTAGTACAAATGATCTATGCAACACTATCAATGTGACAAAGCAGCTCCTGTGGGTAAGGCAAATGACAAAAAAAGTCAGATGTGCTTTACCTCTTTTTGGCTTAAGAAAAATGGTCCGTCACTGAAACATAAAAAAGATCAGAGATGAGATGTTATGCTTTGTGGTTTGAACTTCTTTTTAACATGTAAGAGAT
This sequence comes from Chloroceryle amazona, assembly GCA_027560015.1. NCBI lineage: Eukaryota > Metazoa > Chordata > Aves > Coraciiformes > Cerylidae > Chloroceryle > Chloroceryle amazona. The sequence continues at coordinate 8,750 of JANHFX010011490.1, forward strand.
TAGAATATATCTCCATTAAATGGAGATATATCTTTAAAATAAAACCTAGCATTTCACACATTTTTTTAAACTATGCAATTGTCATGTGCTTGTATAGTCTAGCAGAATTTAACTCTAATAAATGCAGTACACCACAAAAGACAAGGTTGTAGGTCTTCAATGCTAGTTTTATATCTTGGGTTTGTGATAAATAAATAAAAATATCAGTTTGAAAGGCAGATTGTTACAGAATTGCTACTGCAGCCACTGAAGTCTAGTTTGCCAGCCCTTTAAAGCAAGTGCAGAGAGGATAGGAAAAGAAATAAGCAACTCAAGAGCCAAGGTAGGAATTTGCAGAGCACTAAGAACATTCTTCAAGGAGCACAGCAATAAGATAAGAGCAATAATCTTCTCTTTTCTCCCAACAGGACAGGGATTAACCACAAGCATCTACTTTCATAGAGAAATAGATTAAATAGTCAACTAAATTATTCCCATTTTAGGAGTATACAGCAAATCACCCAACAATAACTTTTGGGAAGAATCACAAATAAAATTTATAATGATTATTTTAAAAACACAGGCTTCTCTGAGTTCTTCTTTCTATGAAGGAAAAAAAAAAAAAAAAAAAAGAGTCTCTTAAAAATTTAGCCAATATTACTTCTTCTGCAGAAGGTTTTGCTGCCAATGTCACACTTCCTTCACTGAACAGCATTAGGTCCAAGCTCCCTTCCCCAAACCTGCTTGTCCTGCCCACACTCCACAGTTTCCCAAGATAAGAAGCTAGGTAAATTCTCACAGATCAGTGTGTGAAGCTTTTTTGTATTTTGCTCCTTTGTGGTTATCAGAATTCATACCCTTCCTTGGAGCTGCAAAACGTGGTTCCTCTGGGACTAACTCAACTCTCAAAGCTAACGGAAAGGTCACCCAGATATACTGGACAGAAGGACAGATTCAGAGGAATTCCCTTCTCAGGTCATGAGTTTCCACACACAGGCTCCTGGACCAGCTATCCACATCCATCGTTGCAAATAAATGAAGATAAGAAGTGTAAAAAGAAGAAAAGGATGAAAACTTTCATCTTTAGTGCAAATCCCTTCTATCCTCAACACATCCAGAAAAACAGAAATGCAGAAATGGAAAAGCTCTGAAATGGAAAGAAAATAATGAATTCACAGAAATATTTATACCTATAAGGAGCAGGAGAAACATGGAAACAGAGTCAGAGAATGCTGAGAATGCTGAATGACAAAGGTCTAGAATATGGCTGGAGTAGTTGCATCCAAATGACAATCATTAAATCTACATTTGGAAAGAATAGAAAAAGAGACAATAAAGTCTAACAGCCATCTCACAGATTTTAGAGAGCTACTAGGACTGCTGTGAGAAGAAAGTCTTCCAGCAAAACCAGGAGAACTAGGGATAAAGATGCAATCACAGGCACTTGTTACGGTCTAAATGTGCATGAAAGCCAAGAGCTCCTGGGGCAATGTGAAGGCTGTTCTCACCTGTTGGACAGCAAGCTACAAAGAAATTTTAACTACCTGCCTTACTAGATGAAATGAAATACTGGGAATCAAATCCAGCTCTGCTTCTCTCTTCAGTCCTGACTGTTAAAAAGCACATCGAGATCTCAGTTGCTCATTTTCTGTTATCTATAAAGCAAAGACAACTCAGACATTCAAGTGAAAAAGCAGAAAAATTTACCAGTGGGGCAACAGAGGAGGATGGGGAACTTGCAGAAAGAAGTTAATAAATTAAATAGGGGACAACTTCTCAGCTGAGAAAGAGATGAATTTTCACCAGTTACAGCACTATTGACCAGTAAGGGAAGGTGATTAGAAATGTGATACTTCACTTGCATGAAGCTAGCAAGGAATTAGTTCAAAGTTCAAGAATTTTCAGGATAGAGGGGAAGAATGTCATTAGAAAATCTAATCAAAGCACAGCACAGGTCTTTGAATCACTGGTACAGCACCCCATAGCTCAAATCCAAGTTAAAAGGTAGAGCTCAGAGATCAGCTGACACACATACACCACACAGGCACAGATGTACATTTCCTAAAGATGTTTCAGAACACTAACATAGATTCTCTCATCACAGAGGCAATGTCCTCTGCCTTAGTTGAAACCTGCAAAAAGTACATGCTTAAATTGTAAAATTATCTTCTTCTTGATGTTGTTTATTATTCTCAATACAAATAATATTAGTCCTAAAGCTTTAGTCTTCAACAGGGCAGCTAATTGAGGCCTTTGAAAAAAATCTCCTACTCTTTCTGTAACCCTTTAAACTGGAGATGCTTGCCTTAAATAGAATCTGATCTGTTTCTGAGGTGGCAAAAAAGTGACAAGTATCGCACAGTTGAGAGAGAAGTGGTAAGAATCAAACTGTGAAAGTTTGGATCCCAAATATATGTAGGTTTATAGGAGTGGCACTCAACGACATATAAAAATTATAGATGACTGTAATTACACAAATAAAGTACCAGCGTAAGGTAAGTGTATAAAAATTAAGAGAATCTTGATTAATAGTGTCTCAGCATCACAAAGTGTAACCTTCAAGTATGATCTGATATAATTACAGTTTGAAAAACTGCCATTTTCTCAGATTTGAAAAGACAATGTTACAGTATGTCATAAAAATATACAGATACTACCACTCAAATATTTTCAGTCTTGTAGCTCTTAAACTGTTTTGTATTCGATTTTGCTTGAGCTTGTTTATTTGTAATCTACCTGAAAATTCAGTTTGAATGAGGCTGAAATAAGTTCTGTTCCAGATGAGCTAAATATCTGTTGAATTTTAATGAGACAGATTGTCTCTTTTAATGTGTTTTTATACATACTGAATATATTAAAGTATGTTATAATTGAATTCTATGTTACACTATTATTTAGAATTACTTGTATTATTAGCCCTAGAATCCCACATAAACATTTTGAATTCTAAATATTTTAAATAACATCAGACTAGAAATAGGTAGATTACATAAAACTAGATTGTTTGTGTTATTTAAAAGCACAAGTATATGTAAATTTTTTTTTGTCCTCCCTGTTTTTTATTTGTACTTCTCTTTTTGTTCTCTGTAGATTAATCTGATGCTCAGGAAAAGGAACAAGGCCAAAACCTTGGAAAGTCATGTCAGTCAAAGATAAACTGTTATCTTTACATTCATTATCATTATCAGAGATCATTTTTTCACAGCTCAAAAATTCTCCCTAGTGGGCAGTAGTCCATCTTACTAAACTGCCTACCCCCCATAATTCAACCCAATTTCATGCAATTGTCTGTCTATGCACATGAAAGTCCAGCTCTGAACTACAATGGAGAGTATTTTCCATAGCCTCCAGGGAGGTAGCTAATTTTGTTGGCTGCCTCCATTCCATCCATCTTCTAGTGAATAAAGAAGGGTCTGCCTTTTCCCTAGTGCTGCTCACTTTCAGAAATCTGAGTCTGTTCAGTGGAAAGCACTAAATTAGTAGAAATGCTGAAATGCCCAAGTAGAAGGCTATTCATTTTCATGCAAACTCAAAAACAGCTTTCACATCCACAATAACTTCTGGTAGCTGTTACAGTCACAGGATCAGGTCTCCAAAAGACAAAAATCACTATTTAAGTGTTGGGGGAAAAGTCCCAGAACAGTGTCAAACTGAAGTAAAGTCGTTGAAGCAACTCATCTTTTCATATGGGGGCATCCCAATCAATACAATAAAAAATAACAAAATGAGACAGTTCAAGGTCTTCCTTTACTCTCTAGTACTCAAAACAACATTTAATTCAGTACAGGGCATAGAATCCTAGAATCATCTAGGTTGGAAAAGACCTTTGAGATCATCAAGTCCAACCATTAACCCTACTCTACCAAGTCCATCACTAAGCGATATCCTCAAGCACCACATCTATACAACTTTTAGACACATCCAGGGATGGTGACTCAACCACATTTCTAGGCAGCCTGTTCCAGTGCCTGACAACCCTTTCAGTGAAAAAATTTTCCCTAACGTCCAGTCTAAAACTCCCCTGGCGTGGCTTGAGGCCATTCCCTTTTGTTCTGTCACTAGTTCCTTGTGAGAAGATACCAGCACCCACAATTCCTCCAGCTCAGGTTATTTTGAGGATTTTAAGCAACTCTCATTAACCATTGCCATAAGAAGAACAATGGTCTGAATGGGCCGATTCAGATTACTGAATTCACATTCAATTCTTACCTGTTTGGCATGGAAAAGTATGATCAGTGGTGCTAAGTGGAATAACAAATAATTTAGCCGAAAGAACTAATTTGCAATATTAGTGAGTCTTTTTCTAAACATTACTTAAATTCCCTTCCTACATCTCAGTCTATAATTCTCATGGGCACTCAATATACAAGGTAAGTGAATGTCATACCATTTTATTTGCACAAACAAACCATTTATAACATACTTGAAGCTTTTGACCCTTATTCAGTTAGGGGCCATAACAGATCTAAGCTAAAAATTATGTATGCTGTCATATTTCCATTTACATTACTGGACTAGATAAAGATCATCAGGTCCAGCCTATGACCCAACACTGTGACATCAGCCAGACCATGACATCAGCTAGACCATGTCATTAAGTGCCACATCCAATCTTTCCTTAAGCACCTCCAGGGATGGCGACTCCACCACCTCCCTGGGCAGTCCATTCCAGTGTCCAATCACCCTTTCCATGAGGAAGTGCTTCCTAAGATCCAACTTAAACCTCCCCTGGAGCAGCTTCAGGCCACGTCCTCTCATCCTGTCACTAGCTGCCTGGAAGAAGAGCCTGACCCACACCTGACTACAACTTCCCTTCAGGTAGTTGTAGAGAGTGATAAGGTCCCCCCTGAGTGTCCTCTGCTCCAAGCTGAACAACCCCAGCTCCCTCAGCCTCTCCTCATAAGACTTCCCCTCCAGTCCCTTCCCCAACCTCATCGCTATCCTCTGGACCCACTCCAGCACCTCCATATCCTTCTGGCAGTGAGGGGCCCAGACCTGCACACAGTACTGGAGGTGAGGCCTCACCAGTGCTGAGTCAGGGGGAGAATGACATCCCTAGACCTGCTGGCCACACTATTCCTCATTCTTGTGTGTATATAACTGTACCAACAGTGTGTATACCAACTGTGTGTGTACCAACCAAGTGTGTGTACCAGCTTTCCCCTATATCATATCCAAGTTGTTCATTTAAACTCTGTTCATTTCCTCTTTTTTGTGTCAGAGCTTTAAATTAATTTTAAGAAAATGCTCCTGATTTGCATATGTACATAACAGTGTGTCCCGTGCCATGAAATGAACAGAGGATGTACATCTTCACTGTTGCCTCTAACTCAACCCCTTCCCAAAAACATGGTTAAATGGATAAGCAGTGCAAAAGGTTCAGTCAGCTGAATCAGGGTCTATTAGTGGTTAGCCTTGGAAACAAGTTGCAAAACCAAGTGCCTTTCATTGAAATTCCTTGCCTGCAGTCCCTTTGCATTTATAACTGTGGGAAATCAGCTCCACCACCTGAGCTGGCCTCAGCTGCCATGGCATCACATGAAGATAGATGTGATCACTTACAGACGTACAATAGGGAGCACTCTTCTTCTCTGCTTTCATCTCACTCCCTGATCTCAGATCAAAGCAGGGAGGCAAGCAGAGCAAGGGCATGTCTACACGGGGACATTACATCAATCTAGTTTGTTCACTCTAAGTACAGCAATTCAAATACATCTCATTGAAAGGCTTTCACATTGGTTTGTCATGCCAGCTTAAAATATTTTCCTTATTAATCATAACATCTAAACAGTTCTGTACTTGTCTGAATTAACTACCCCAACTTCCCAGCCAATATTTCATGGCTCAGTGTTTGCAGCTGTGATTTTTTCCCTTGCTATAGGAGGGCCACTTGAAATTAAAGAAATTTGTGGGTGGGGTAGCAATATCAAGTCAAATGAATGCACTCCTTGAAATTTTTTCCTAGTATCCATTAACATCATCAAAAGCATTACTCATCTGCTGTCATGCAACATCAATGACCCACTACTTAACAGTGTAATTATTGTAATATGAACTGAACAACACACACATTTGGCATAGCACTACTGGGCAGCTTTTCCCTTTTTTCAGAAACAAGATGACTGGCAGCACACTTTCAGTACAGAAAGATATGCTTTCCTCATGGGAAAAAAGTGAGCAGACATCATCTGGGTAGAGCTTGCAATGAGATGCAGCAAACAAATGCCACCATGAAGTTTTTTCTCTTGTCAGAAAACCACTGTGCTCCCAGGGACTACAAGTTTAGCACCCACAGCTAGTACTAGGCACGAGCTAAATCATTTGGTGTTGGTAGATTAGCTGTCAGAGGAGTACTGTTCTAGAGTTTGCCAGGTCACCTGGAGAGTCTTGTCCTACTTGATGCCACTGCATCATCCCTTCAGCTGCAAGTTTTCAGTCCTGGTCCTTTGTGGCCTGTTAGACCACACAGAAGGAGTCAAATGGCAGAAATAGGTTTTTCAAAGAGGTACTTGATCCGAAGTTATTTAGACACTGCACTCTGCTTGAGTTACATGGGAATGTAAGCTCCAAAAACAATAAGTAACTCAGAGGAAGTTGTTCCTCCTGTCGTTCCAGAGGGGACATTGCTGCAAAACATAGGAATTTCCAAAAGGAGTCAGCTTCACAACAAGAGTTCTAATCATATCCAGCACAATACCCATCTGTTTCTGAAAACTAAGGATTTTAAGGACAACATAGTGAACTGTCTTTAAAAGAAAGCTCTAGGAGAAACTTAAATTATAAGTTTAAGGTAAAGAGAATACTTCATTTCTGCTAAAGAGCTCATCAACATAAAGAGCCATAAGGGGTTTTAATAAAATAAATATATTTCTTCAATTTATTGAATTTTCATACAGGCTTTGAAAAGGCATTATCTCAGCTATTTAATGCATCCAAAATAGTTGAACAAAAAGATCTCATACTGCTGACTGACCAGGAAGCAAGAAGTTTCTGATATTTGTTGCTGAAAACACATGTTATGGTGTTAACTGGTCTCTGAAACTTCATGGTTGCATTCAGGAATCCATAGCCACACACAGGGCCAGAAATATTTTCATGTGATGCATGTTATAACCCCAAAGACTGCAGGTATTAATTTCAAATCACTTATTAACAGATTTGTTTTCTATTTCCCACTTAATAACATCAACACTTTTATCTGTGGATAAAGAGTGACATTAAATGGCACAACAATAAAAGCTGCTTGTCTCTCCAATGTCAGCCTGGATTCCACATCTGTCCACAGTTCTGAGAATGTGAACAATGGTTGATTTGGACTGGTACAAAATTATTTCCAGATATTTAGTAATGGAAATATGTTTGTTGGCTACTTCCAGTTACTTGAGGCACCAAGTCTCACAAAGTGCACATTTTAGCAAAAGTAATTATAAACCTAAGCATATGTATACATGCTTCTACAATGTATTGTAAACTTTATTAGTAATATTTTCAAAGAGACAAATTAAGTGGTTAAAGGAACCATTTATTACACTGTAATTTTTTATGAAAAATAAAGAAAACAACCTGAGACAAAAAGAGTTGGAAAATTCTACTGAATTAAAACTGGCTATTTTCTCTGTTGACATATTGAATATTTTTTATGTCTCTTTTAAATTTAGCATTACATTAAGTGAACATTACAAGAGAGGAATGTTTTCACAACAGAAAATGCCTTAGCAACTTGATGTTAACAATACCACCTATATTCTTGATGCAGATCCTTGTCCTACTTTAATACTTATATGTTGGCATTATTGGTCCCAAAAGAAATTTAGTCTTCCAACACTTGACAAGATATGCAAGACAATTAGTAAGTAAATAAACAAAATAAACTAGTGCTTTTTATTTTTAAAACCTGTCAGAAGTCACTTGATCTTCTCACCCCTTGCAAACTGGAACATAATATAATGAATTATATGTGCAAAAAACTGCACTAGAGCACATGAAGAATTAAAGATGTTGTGCAAGGAGCAACAGGCATATAAGAATTTCCTAAGTAAAACTACCAAAATCAAAGTTTTCTCAAACATTTCATTGGGTCACACTGTATTATGTCCTTGGACATAACCTAATCAGACACATAAAAAATGTACATGGAAGATTCGCTGGTTAAAAGTGATATTGTGAATAGTGGGGAGGATGGGAAAGAGAACAGGCAGAAAGAAATAGATTTTTGTAGAGCTGCAGTGGGTTTTGCTATGTGGAGGAAAGAATCTCAATATCACTTAGTGATTTACTCTTCACAGTCCTTCTGACAACATATGGAGAAGATACATAAAACATTTTTCAGTCCTATTCAGAGTTCCCTAGCTAATCTTAATTGTAGATAATTCTTGTAACAGTATTACAGCTTTTATACAGAAAGCAAAAATTTATGGGCAACAGAATATTGTGTTATTATGCAATACACATAAACACTAGAGAGAATGGAAAATAGTAATAATAAATAAAATAGTAATAATTCTCCATTACCATACTCAAAAGACTTGGCTGCACTTCATATTCACATGGACTACAGTTTATGTAATTTATCTTGTTAAAACCTTTCCTTTCACACAGACACAAAAACAAGGAATCTGAGGTAAGAGTACTTCAAAAATTATTTTACCTATGACAAAAAGAACTTGTTAAAACAAGAAGTAGGAAGAAAAAAAAAAAGGTAAGATTTAACATTAAACAAACAAACAAACAAACAAAAAAGCCCAAATAACTCTACAGAAATAACCCAAACACAAAGGCTGTTTCTTTCAAAATACAGAAGAACCAATACTTAGTGGTCACTCCTTTAGAAAGAACAACAGAGTCATAGTCTTTATGAACCGAATATGTGAAAGTGGATGTGCTATTCATGTACACAAGCACAACAGTATTTTGTGCAATAACAGCAAAATTAATCCATCAGCTGCATACAAAGCTTCAACAGAAAAAGGTGAAAGGTCCTAGAGAAACACAGATATGCTTTTATCATTCTACCTTAAGACTATAAAACAAAAATCTGATCTAATTCAAACAGCTTTCATTGGCAGAGGTGCATAACATACTTGCAGAATACATATTTGGAACTTCTTCATCTTCTGCATGAGTCATACAGTATTTAGATATGTTTCTACCTTAGCATTTAGCAAGCACAGCTTAAAAATCAGCATGCATAACACTTGTTAATACCATTTGCTAGAACATGTCTGGTAAAATTACTCTTAAATTAGTGACCTGCAGATTGAAATAACCAGTTATAGTAGGCCTGACATAATATGGAAGTGATTTCACATCACTAAAATCCCTGAGAGAGACTACTTTCATTTTTTTTCAGGGACAGCAATTACTCATGTGGCAAACGTTTTGAAGTTGTAACATTTGAAATCAGCAAACTATTCATATCTGAAAAATTCATATACGATAACAAGAAGATACTAATTATAATGATTTGTTAACCTTTCCTTTTCCAAATGTGAGGTGACTTGGAAATAACCCTATGTCTTTTTAAATTACTTCACAGTCACTGCTTCATTCAAGTTTGACAGTTAATATGTTTGTACATTACCACAATTATGTGAAACACCCATCAGTAGTTGGCTAGTTGGTGAGTCTATGATGGTCTCCCACAATTCTAGAAAACTAGTGAGATTCTTATGTCTTGTCGGGGTAAATTTTAGGATCAGAAGTTAGTGACAAATGAACATCAGTAAACCATAATTGACAAAAAATATACTATTTGAATGGCATTTTCTGGCTTCAGTAATCTTTTTTTGCCAAGCATACAATAGCCATTTGTTCTGCATCATTCATAATCATTAAAGCAAAATGGACACACTAACTGTCTTCAATCTAACGTTTTTATGACAGTTTTACAAAAATTATATAAAATCACACAAAACAAAACAAACAAACAAAAACCAAAACAAAACAAACAAACCAACATAGAATTTTGTTCTTCAATTAGCATTAATTTTTGAGACATTTGCAAGTAAAAAATCACATGAGTCTGGTGTTGAAAATATTAATTTAGTGTATACTTCAGTACAAACGCATAACAGAAACAAATAATAAAAGTCACATAAAATGTAAGCATAGAAGGCCTTATACAAAATATTTTGGGTTATTGAACAAATTTCCTTGGTAGATTGAAAAGAAAAAAAAAATCTTTCTTGAGGTTTAAATTGGAGTTGGAAGTCTGCCACTGTGGTATATGCAATTTAAGCAAGCCAAAGGCATCGTTGGAAAAAAATATGGAAAAATCTAGGGTCAGATCGTGGAGGAGTTCTGCCAGCAAGTACTTACTCAAAACTCCAAACTGATAGTCTGGTTACTTCATTTTCAAACCCACTGAGATGATGGAGAAAAACCCAACTTGTTGCACACAGTCTTTGTTAGCAAACCCCACGTGCAGGCACAGAACAGGGCAGCCCTAATCCATAATTCCTGATTCCTAATTCCATTATTCCTAGACAAAATCTGACTACTGTGTTTTGAATGATGGTCTAACACACAATGAAGCTACAGGCAACATCATTCTTATCAAGATAAACTTCATGCTCTCCTCAAATCAGCACTACAGAGATAAAAATTTTTGCAACAAGTGGAAGTAAAGCAATGTATTACACAGAGCTTCAGAGAATTGGACATGTCCATTTGCTCTCTGTCACTTCTTACTTCACAAACAGTACTGTTGCAGTTTGTTTTACTGTTATGAGCAGGTCAATAACCCTTGCAGATCATAAAGAAACAAGTGTTTTAAATAGAGGAATCTGACAGAGATATGGCAAAGTTTCTGTTCCCAGAAAGCAACAAAACTAAAAACTACTCTAAAAACATCCTTCTTCCAGCATAATGTGATCAGTCAGAAAACCTGTGAGAACCTCAGAAAATTGTAAAGAACTAGGTGGCTGCATATGGATCCTTTGGCAAAATTCAAGGAACAAGAAAATGGTTATTTTTATCAAACAAGTTATTATTGTGCATTTAATGTATTTTTTCACTCTTTACTGCTTTTGTTTTAATACAGATGGCAATCTAAAACATGACAACAATGATATGAGAACAAGGTGTCATAGGAATTTGTTTAATGTAGTTGAATGTGCTTAAATAGTTCAATACATGTGAATAAATTTATCGTAAGACAATTTTGTTATTTTGTTGTAATAATATTCAATATATAGACAAAAACTGCTTTGGTCACAGGAATGGACACTATAGCTTGCATAGCAGTGAAAACATGCAAGCACACAGTGGAAAAAGGCTGAGGAATTTTCACCACATCATTTCATGGCATATCTTTGAGTTGTTCAGCTCAGTTGATTGAGATGGATTACTTCAATTAAAATACATCTGCCTGAATACATAGCTATTGCAGGGGGCACCTAATGGCACTGTCACACATTGTGTTACAAGTTCTTTTTCTAGACAAGTGAGCAGCCTTTGGTTTACGCAAAAAAATCAAGCTATCAATATTTTATAATTCACATTTCTTAGGAAGTTTTCTGTGCATTTTAGTGTCCTGGCTGAGACTACTTCCCCAACATAAGTACTCTGTTGGAAATAGGCAGCCAGGTTTGTGATTAGGTCTGCAAAAGGACAAGCAGACACACTACACAAGCTAATTTCAGTAAGATAGTGTCCTGGCTTAGCAGCACTAATTTCTCCATCAAGAGCATAACTTGTCATGCCCCAGATTCTGCAATAATTTACTGGAGGGTGACAGTATAATCATAAAAAGGAAAATATGTATAACGTATGTTAAAGTATTCATATGCAATTTCTATTCAAAAATACTTTTTTTTTTTTTTTCTTCTTTTTTTCGTGGGCATTGATCTGAGACTCTATTCAAATACAGCAGCACGGATCATTTTGATTATTTTTCTGGGAGAAAATATAGCTATTGCTTCCCACCCAGAGGGAAAAAATATCTCAAATAAACCAGATCTGGTGAAAATGTATCTCCCACAGATATCTCCACACTAAATTCTTTAGTGACAAGATTACTAGTGTGAGTTACACATTCAACATTAAAGAGCAAGAAAAAGGTGGTAAGCGGGAAAGTAATATCATTTGCACAGATAAAGTAGCGCTATAAAGACAGTTGTAATCTACACAAAGACAGGATAGATGAGGAAGTAAAGCAGCAAATACAAATACTGTAGCTCTTGGAAGCTTCTTTTTCAGATCCCTACATGCACACACCTTTTTCTCCCACCTCTTAAAAAACACATCTTCAGGATGACTGAAAAAAACCCAAGCTATTCTTGAAAAATATTTGTAATTTCCTATATAGAAGTTTGTTCTCAAGGGGAGCTTTCAGATGGACAAAAGGGCATAATTATTACTATTTTTGAAAGACTTAAAGATTTAAAATTTAAATGCCACAATGCAGCAACACTGCTATGAGAGTACATTGAGAGGAATAACATACCCTTCCTGTTAAAAAAACAAACAAACAAACAAAAGCAACCAAAGAACAAAATAAAACAACAACAAAGAAAAAAAGCACAAAGCAACAGCAAAAAATGTTTAGTTAACATTTTTAACATTTGACATTTATAAAGTTAAAGAAGATATGCCCTAAGTGGAAAAGGATCAGGTCAGAGAATACTTCAGCAAAATTGTCATTTATAAGTCCGTGGGCCCTGATGAGATGCACCCATGAGTGCTGAGGAAGCTGGCAGATGTCACTGTGAGGTCATTCTCAATAATCTTTGATAAGTTGTGGCAACAGGGACAAGTGCCCAAAGACTGCAGGAAATCAGATGGCACTCCTATCTTCAAGAAGGACAAACAGGTCCCAGAGAACAAGAGGTCTGTCAGCCTTCTCTTGGTCCCTGGGAAGCTGATGCAGCAGCTAATCCTGAACAACATTTCCAGGCACCTTAAGGACAAGAGAATCATCAGGTGTGGTCAGCATGGCTTTGCTGCAGGGACATCATACTTGACCAACTTGATACATTTCTACAGTGAAATGACTGGACTGATAGATGGAGACAGAGCAGTGGATATTGTCTAACAAGACTTCACTGAGGCCTTTGTCTTCCATAAGATCTTCATAGAGCTGTTGAAGTATGGCTGGATGAGCAAGGAGGTGGACAGAAAACTTGCTGAACAGCTGGGCCTAGAAGGTGGCGATCAATGGCATGAAGCCTAGTTGAAAGTCAGTAATTCAGAGTGTACATGAGACATCGAATCTGGGTCATATCCTCTTTACCATTGTCATTAATGGTTTAGATGATGGGGTAGAGTGCACCCTCAGCAAGTTTACTGATGACACAAAATTAGGTGGGTTGCGTGATATGCCAGAGGTTCATGCTGCCAGCCAGAGAAACTTCAACAGACTGGAGAATTGTGAGCACAGGAATGTCCGAGTTCAACAAGGAGAAGTGCAAAGTCCTACACCTGGGGAGGAACAACTCCATGCACTACTGTATTCTGGGGGCCACCCAGCTAGAAAGAAGTTTGAAGGAAAAGGGTGTGAGGCTCTTGGCAGGCATCAATTTGAACATGAACAAGTAATGTGCACTTGCTTCAAAGAATAGGTAAATGGCATCCTCGGCTGCATTAGCACTGGTAAGACCACACCTTGAGTGCTGTGTTCAGTGACGGGCTCCCCAGTACAAGAGAGCCGTGGACATACTGGAAAGAGTCCAGCAAAGGGACATAAATTAAAGATGGAACATCTCTTCTAGGAAGAAAGGCTGAAAGAGATGGAACTGTTCAGACTGGAGAAGAGAAGGCTCAGGGGGATCTCATCAATGTATAGAAATAACTTGAGGTAGGGTGCAAAGATGATAGAGTCAGGCTCTTTTCAGTAGTGTCCAATGACAGGACCAGAGGCAATGGGCACAAACTGAAATGCAGAAGGCTTCATCTTAACATCAGGACACCCTCTTCAGCTGTGAGAGAACAAGTAGTGGCACAGGTTGCTCAGAGAGGTGGTGACATCTCCATCCTTGAAGATACTCAAAAGCCATCTGCACATGGTCCTGGGAAAATGATTTTGACAGATCCACTTGAACTTAGCGGCTGAACCAGATAACTCCACAAATCCTTTCCAACCTCAATCATTCTGTGATTCTCTTATATATTTTAGCTTGTGAAGGAGGTAAATTTTATTTTAAAAATAAACAGAATTTATGCTAAGTCAAAATGCAGAACTGTATCAAGCCCAGTTTCAAACTCAGAAGTCACAAATGATAGATGTTGGATTTAATTCTTGAACAGGAAATCTTGCAATTTTATTCTTAACTTTAGCTAAACAAGTAAATCCTTTGTTAAAATATATTCTACTTATCACTCGGGGTCCATTCCTGACATTTAACTTTAACCCAGAGTGACAGCTGGGAAGAGGCGACTCCACACTCATTTTCCAGACAGCAGAAACAAACGTGGCAGGTCTGGCACTGTGGAGCCAGAGGAGCAAGTCAAACTGCTGCTATTGTTATACCTTGTCCCTGAGAATACTACTGCTCCCCGGAAAGTTCCATCCCCCATCACAAACCCATCCTTATGGGTGTGTGAGGCAGCAGCAATTAAGGACACTCCTACTAACTCATGGTTAACCACTTATCCACAGTTCTTTAAAAACATTTCCTATTGAAACATGATGCAAGTCCATTCCTTGCAAAGTTCTTCAGCCCAGTAATGACCTGACACTTAGACCACTCCATTCAGCACATACAAAACCATACAATCACTAATTTTTTATCACCTTACCTAGAACAGCTGGGAAAAGCATTCTGTTGAATTAATTATTTTGTGCTGCTTTTATTTAATAAGCCTACATAACACCATCCTTTGAGCTTGGCATCTCCTTGAGTTATATCCAGAAATACATGTCAAGCGTACCCCATATAGAACTCAAAATGGCTTGATTTTAAATTAGCAAAAGTAAATAAAAGAAAGAAGTAAATAAACTTATTTCTGAGTCCACTGTTATGTTCCTTTCCAGTGAAAGAACTTTGTACTTGGTAGTGTCTTTCCTAAACTAATCTCTACCTCAGAACACAGGCCTGCTTAATAGGTTAATATATGTACATTTATTTTTAAGCTCAGTTACCTTTTCTCTCTTCCAAACACTATCCTTTATTAATCTTTGCACTCATGTCAACAAGGAAGAAAGCTGTCCCTGTTGTCCCTTGGCATTTAAGGCTACATTCAATGCAGATAAGGTTTGTTTGGGGATGTACAGGGTTTGCTGAAGACAATCACTGGAGATAGAAACTTAATTTAACCTCAAGCCTGTAGTATTTCCCCTGGGACACAGATGACTGATAACACAGCAGAGGGCAAGGAAAGCACAAAATTATTGAGAAATGGAAGCAGCAAATCTCGAGTGTCGAATTTCTTCCTCTGAATCATTGTTTATAAGGATAGTCATGCATGCCTGACTCAGTTTGGAGACACTAAGCAACTTAAAAGAGTAATTTGAAAATATACTAACAGTGGATGTTTTTGAAAATAATTTCCAAGGCTTAGGAAATATAGTTGTCCTATATTAATCTTAAACCAAGATGTCATTATAGAATGAAAATACACTTGCTCATAGTGTCCTATGTACAAGGTAAGTCAGCAGTCGCTAATTTAAATGAAATAAATCCTTAACAGAGAGCTTGCTAACATTCCCATAGGAACAATAGAGAATTGTGATAATAAGCATTATTAAAGCCTGCTTCTGTAAGCAAATAGGTCTTCATTAACTGAAGTTGTATGTGATGTTTTCCTGTATTATAGCTTTAAAGGTGCATCATGAAAAAGTAGATAGTATTTAAAAAGAAAAAAAAAAAATTCTCTATTCTGAACTTAAAATAAAGCTTCTCTGTTAGGGCTAAAGGATAAATAGACCTTTATTTGCTAATGATAAGTTTAAATGCCCAAATCCAAATTGAATACAAGCTGATTTATATTTTTCTTTCTATAGGGATAAAAAAAAAGCATCATTATTAGACATAGCTAGAAAAGGCTGGCTCAGCTTCAGAATCTGCTTTCAGAATAGAAAAATGTATTCATTCAAAAGACATGAATATTCTTTATGAGATAAAAAGATCTAAAGAAAAATACTTAATGTGGTAAAAAAGGGGAAAATAAAAGAATAAATGAAAAAGCTTGATTTTATTGCTACTTAAAGTATGGATACTTTTTTAATCACATCTTCTGAGCTGGAAAAACGAAAGCAAATTTTGTTCCTGCCATCAACCATAAAGCATTCAAATCCCTGAAAAAAAACAAAACAAAACAAAAAGAAAACAAACAAACAAACAAACAAAAACAAACAAATGAACCAAAACAATTTAAAAAATCCCCACAAACAAACAAAACAAAACAACCAACCAAACAAAACCAACAATGACAACAAAACCAAACCAAAACAAAAAAAAAAACCAACAACAAAACCAACAAAAAAAAGCCAACACAGCTATCTTTTGATATAGAATCGATTACATGCAGTTAAAGAAGAATTTGTGTTTCATTGTTATAGGTTGTTTCCATTTATTTCATGATAATAAAAAGCAAATATTAAATCAACATCCTCAGCTGATACTTTAAAGTACTTGGATTTTTTCAGGGAAAAAAGAGAGACTATTTTGATAAGATTTTATCTCAACAGAAGAGCAGGGCAAAATGTAACCCCTCAAGACAGTGTCCCGAGCTTCATATTGAGCAACAGTGAATGAAATCCTAAGAGGGTTTGTTACATAAGCCAGTGGACTGAAGAAACCTTTAACATGTAGGAAACTGGAGTTAATTAAACTGTTACGGGTACCCTATCCATCATCCCACCAGACCACTCTATTCTAAAGCTATTTACATTTTGCAATTGAAAAAACGTAGTTGGCATGGTTGATAAACCATGTTTACTGTCCTTATTGATTTGACATTTGTGCATAACCTTTATGCTTTAATTATCTACTAGCATTTCCTGAATCCTTCTCTGCTACAGGGAGTATATGATTTCCAAGCAATTAGACATATCTGACAATTAGCAGACAGTAAGAGTGTTCCCTTCAACAAATTAATCAGTTTAGGAAAGCACTGATTCATCACTGCAGTGAATTTGCTGACAAAAATTGTTTTATTGAATCTGACTTCAACCTGCTTCAGTACCTTAATATAATCAAAGTGCATCTAAACTTTGTTGACATTTCACTTACAGGATAGTTTGCCTTTAAGAAGCTTCCTTTCCTGTATAATAATTCTGAAACCAGAACATAACGTAAGAGAATTTAAGCTTAAGGTTAACAGCTGGACAAATTTGTGGGGATCAACAGAAGAAATGAGATCAAATGTCTTCTAATATAGACAATGTCAAGTAAAAGAAGAAAGCTGGTCACCGCATTATAAATTCATCTTCTATTTTGAATCTTGGATAAGACAGATAATTTTTTTTATTTCCTGTTTGAGAAACAGTTTCTGAGGATTTGCTTCTAATATACTGTGTGGATTAAATAATATTATGATAGATTTAAATGTTTATCTACCACTAATTCTAGCAGTTATTTCTGCCAAAAGTCTTCACATGGAATATTAGAGGTCTTTCCCAATCAGCTTATGGAAAAGACACCTGTTTCTTTGGTTTGGAGACATTTCTTCTGAGACAAAAGGTAGCAGGGAAAATTTAGTAATGAAATTTTTTGCATGTTTCATTTTTATGAAAGAATATGCTGCAATTCTGTCTTCTTACCTGTTAAATGAGATGGGTGACCTGAGATCAAATCTTGAAGCTTAAATTCATCAGAGGTAACACCTTATCTTCTCACGCATGTATGGACCACATAATTACGAAATGTGGCTAAGGCACTACATTCAGCTGAGAGAAGTTTCTCCCAGTGCAAGTGTTGTGTTAAAGATCTGTACCATCATAGTCACTCATAAGTCTTAATACAGAAAGCAGAATATTCCGGAGGCAGGAGCATGCACAAACCCTGTGAATTCCTGGTCATCGCTGATAACCTTCAAGTAACCTGGAAATCTGTCATAGTTTAAAGAGCTTCTCCTGTTCCAAACATTATCCAACATCATAACAAAGGAAGAAGGGCTTGTGCTTCAGAGAGCGGCAGAAATTTTGCTTAAAGTTTTCACTGGACTTACAAGTTTTACAATGTACCTCTAGACAGTGCAACCCAGATCTTCCAGAGTGAAGAGTTGCTGGATTATACTGTGTACAAATTGTGTGCTTCTTACACATCTGCAAAATACAATACAATGATTTAGGCAGTGTAAGAGCAGTCATGCACGTTAGACAGTGTTACCAGCATTTTTTTACACAGCAATTTTACTACAAATAACTTATGAACTGGAGCAGAAGAAAGAATTATCTTTCTCAGCTGTAAAGACTGTAATCTCTTTCCTTTCTTAACTTTTTCACACTGTGTAAGCAACAAACAAAGGAAAATAAACAGCATTTTAATATGGTAAACTAATTAAAATCTGACCAAGAATCTAAAGGCAAGATGTCAAAAATTACTCTTTATTTTCTGATAGCAATCAGTAATTGTGACAGATTCACCTTGTTATTTTTGCTGAAATAGTACTTAGCCATCAGTTCTCATCTCAAGACTTATTTCTAAGCAGAATTCCTTTATCTCATCCAATAAAATGATGCCCTTCTTTCAACCTACGCTTTCAGTATTTTATCACCTTTTGCATTGCCTTAAACTGTTCCCTCACTCTTAAGGGAAGTTTACATTGTATCAGAGCATAAGAATCTGGACTCTTTCCCAAAATCTATGCAAGGACAAATTCTCCTTGCCTGTCAAATAATTTCATAGATTTCAGTGAGGTTTTGGCATGAGCATATAATCACGATGTATACCACTTGGTGAAAATAAATGAAAACCTTTTTTTACTTTGGCACAGTATAACTATCTTTACAGTTCACCAATAACTAGTTTGGATATCTTGCTCTAATTTCATATATATACATATACCACCATCTTTAATTCTTTCACAAAATATCACTTGTGTTTCATACATGGTGTAAAATACTGTGTGGGAAAAATAAACACTCTCTTGTACTATCTTCCTCTGATATAGTGGAATAATTCAAGCAGTAAAATATTCTTCAGAGGTGCAGATCTTAGCTGCATTGCTTGATGTTTATGCTATCTTTGTATACGAACGTATTGACAGGGAAACCTATTGTTTGTGTTGGCACTAAGAACAAACCTATAACACAGGCTTAAATTTGTCTCCGTACTAATGATTTGAGGATGTCTTATTTCCATATCCCATTATTTTGCTAGAGGTGTCATTCAGAATTGATTTTTGATAAATTCAGTCTGGTTCCTCTGTGACTACTGCATAGGTGCAGTAGCTTTAAATATTTATATTGTGCTACTGGTCATAATTATTATTCCAGCTCAGTGTAGGTTTAATGTATTTAAATATCAGTGTTTCTCAACTTAATTCATCATGCATACATTCAGATGCTTGTATACATATTTTCCATATGCATCTCCAAGGACCTAAAAAGACCTATTCATATTTTAGCAGCTGTGAGAAAGTGAGGATAGATTTCCTTTACACTCCTAACTGTAAACATTAATTAGGTGCTTGGCACTCATTAATGATTAAAAAACTCTTTATAAAATAATGCATCATAATTATTTTATCACTATGCCAACCCAAAGAACTATTTCATTGTACCATGGTATGTCTGATAGCAAAGTTAAAAATGATGTGTTAAAATAAAATCTATTTATTTACTCAGGGGTAAAAAAAAGGGGTCTTGCTGTGATACCTAGTAAGTTTCTGAATACAGGAATGTCATGCTTTATTATCTGTTTATACGCATTTGTTAAAAAGCCATTATACAGTTGCCCGTACATTCAGTGTGTCTCCTCAGGCTTAGCCACTGCAGCAGAACAGAATCTTAAAACCAAGAACTTGAACATTTTATTTAAAATAATAATAAAATGCTGAGGATCATTGAGGGAGGGGGAATAAAAAAACAAACAGAAAAACAAACGAACAAAACAAACAAACAAAAACAACAACAAAAAAAACAACAACAAAACAAACAAACAAAAACAAACAAAAAACCAAACAAAAAAACACAAACAACAACAAAACCACCAAAACCAAAACAAACAACAACAACAAAACGCAAGCTCCTTTTCACAAACATGACTGGAACCTTGACTTTCCAAGTGGTACTATTTGCAATTGTTTGCTTAAACAAAGCACAGAAGAAAGGAACATCACATTCCCAGGAGGTCTCGCAAATGATTTTCAAGGTCAGGCATGTGCACAACAGAAACAATAACTCCTCACTGTGTGTTCTGTTACAGATTCTCTCCTTATGCTACCTGTGAGGCTGCCTCTGTGTGGTGCCCTTGAAGGATTCTGAAAGGTACCATGTTGAATGGGTTGAATGTTGTCCAAACCATGAGACTGAAGCTGACGCTTGTCAGTACACAGCTAACAGTTCAGAGAATCCCTCTATTGATTTTCTTGGTGTGACTCCACCCCAGCTGTTTTCTCAGCCTAATGCTGCATCTCCAGAATGTGTAATAGTAATTGACCAGAACAGCGTGTCAGGACTAATTAATGTACTCTTGTTACTGGTGAGAGTGCTGTTTTTCAAAGAATGTCCTAGCTGTTATTTATGGCATTTAATTAAGGTACAATCTTATCTAAATAATCAGTGTGTTGTAAAATAGAAGAGACAAACTACATACCTGTAATAAGCCAGACATAACATGCACAACCACATTTGCACAGAACATTGAGACGTTTTTGCAAGTCATGAGAAATTTAGGAAATTAGTAGGGTTTTTTTAGCTTTTACAAGCCATATGAAAGCATTCTATGCCTTCTAAATGGATTTACTCTAGCTACTTAATTCATTATGCTAAAACCATGAAGCAATTTCCTATTCAAAGCCCAGCTCACAGGCTCTCTGTTGTCAAGTATTTGAATTTCAGATTAGAAATGTGTTCATTTGGATAGCATGAAAGGAAAGCTTTGTTGTCAGCTTTGCTTTATGTTCTGCCAGCAGCCAAATCCCTCTTCTTCAGCAGTCACCAACAAAATATCAGACCTCCACTCTGGTCTCAACTATCTTGAAACAAATGCAAATGCCTTTGGCCTTTATGTTCTAAATACTGGTTTAAGGTTTGCTGTTCTCCCCTCTCCCTTAATATTTTTTTAGGGATTATTTCTGACAGATGATATCAGCAAATGTTTAGATTACACTGAGTTTTTCTCATCCCTACATAAGGGGAGGGAAAGGAAGGGAGAACATTTCCACAGTGGAGGAAGAGAGCCAGGACATTTGGTCCTGTTAGAAGCTCTGTAGTTTGTTATGGAACAGCAAGTTGAAGTGGCTGCATCCCTTTCACCCTCAGAGTGTTTCCAGCCATCATCATCTATGCTGAATTTTAACTATGCCACTGCTTGCTTGTTAGCAGCTACTTCTTTGCCAGCTTGGAAAAAAATAGAGACAGCTGATGAAAGTCAGGAGCTGCATTTCATGCAGAGTAAAACAAAGTTACCTAAGACATCCTGCAGGATAAAAAACCCTAAGCATTAATATTTTTGGCTAATAGCATGGAAGTCAAGGAATTCCAGCCACATTTCCCACAGGAAAGAGCTTTTCAGCTCTTCCATTACTTTAAGATGTCTCTGCTAGGTTTAGGGGCTACACACTGTGGAAGGATAAGCCCAGCACACCCTTCTATTAATTAAAAGCAAACATTCACACAAGGAATGTTGTAACCTAAACATGAACTTTAATGGTTGTAACATAGCTGGAAGCAAAAATAATTACTAGCAGCTATGGAAGACATTGACATATTTGTAATCCCTTTGCTTCTGAATATAATAACCCCTATGCAGTCATAATAAGCTCTTCAGTATAGGAAATGGTAATAGAAGATCTTTCTCCTGATACTGAGACTGTGCAAATAATTGATTTCTCAGCTGAACAGTTGAAGTGGAAAAAGAAAAAAAAGAGAAAAGGAAAAAAAAAAAGAAAGGAAAAAAGAAAAAGAAAAAAGAAAAAAAGGTTTGATCCAGGCTGAATTTAATTTCTCTTTTTTTCTTACATTAATGAGAAAAAACAGAGGCAGGAAGAATTTAACCCAACCTGGAATGTCCAGCTGGAGTCTGACTGAAATATTTCACCCCTGAGCAGCAGCGGGGAAGAGCAGGAGACACATGAGAAAGTGGTGCCGGGACCCTTCCCCTCCAGCCTGATCTGCAAGTCGTTGTCCTTGGGGTGCCTGTGCCAGAGTCCAAGCAACAGGACAAAGGATCCTGCTACCTCCAGCTACAGCACATGGGTCCCTTGAGGGTAAAACGTTTACACATCTTTAATCTCCATTATTCCCTCTGTAAACCTGTGTCTGTTAAACCAGGCTGTGGGAGCCAGAGGTTCCTGTCCCTTCTCCACAAGGTGAAAGATTTTCAAGTCAACTCTTTCCCTTTTGCATAAAGAATTACTCCAGCAGCTGGAGGTTAGTTCCCTAATCAAGAGTTTAGAGGCACCCTAGGGAGTTGCTTTTTAGAGTCATTTAATGACTCCTCACTTTCTACACAGTGGCACAGACTCCAAAAAAAGTACTGAAAAAGCCCCACCTCACTGAGCCCAAGGACTTCTGGGGAGTTCATCTCAGTTCATCGAAAGTGGGAAGTCTCTGTTGAAAACCCTGTCCAAAACCAGGCACAAAGCAGGTTTCTGTTTCCATGTCTGGCTCCGAGGAGAGGGAGCACCAAGTATTTCATGCAGCTCTAAATGACACACTGTTCCAACATGTGTTTCCAAGTGTTAAAAGTGAAGGCATGTGAAGGCATGCCATTATATCCATTGACAAGGTTTCTGCCACCCTATTTCATGGTTAGCAGAAATCGGTCTAAAAGCCTACAGAGTTTAAATTCTCTAATTCAAGAATTCTTTTGTACTCAAATTGTATATACTTTACAATATTTAAATGTAAATAATATTCATGTCAGGTTTCTGACTGTCTGCTAAACACCGTCTAATTCTCTCATGAAATTGGTTTCCTCAACTTTGGATTACACAAAGATAATTAGAGAGCATTAGTATACATTATATAAAAGTTAAATAAGAGTGCTAAGAATTCAGGTCCAAACCATTTTATGTTAACAATGACAGAAAACTATTATGTTACAAATAACACACCCAAGCTATTATCCATGCTCACACTTTTGTTACCCTGAAGCACAACAGTTTTGCTCCATACATAAGCTGTTCTACAGTGCTGTGGGTAAAAACAAGCTTCAGAATCCCTAATAACATTACCAAACTCTATCATTCAGCACATTCTGCTGTTGTCAGAGAAGCGTGGCTGCGATCACATATGACTCTCATGAAGGAATAGATGTTGTGATTTAGAGGACCAAATCATAATTTTTTGTTAGGAATTCTTAATGAAAAAGAGTCAGGATTCAAGTTACCATGAGTTTGCTATGTCCAGGTAGATGATGCATTATTACATGTCCAGAGAGAAGGAGAAGAGGATTCCCACCATAAGAATACATGAAATATTTTTTTCCACTCCTTTGTCATCCATACTGAACAATGGAGCAGCAGCATGCACAGTTAATCCTTTTCTTAAAACCCAGAAGTACAAAAATGTGTAAAGGAGTCCATTTGCACCTGACAGACCACAGAATTTGTATGTTTAAGAAATCTAATTAGACATCTAATTAAAAGACATCTAATGTAAGGCCCTAAGCAATCAAGTTAAAACTGTTCTCTTCCACACTACCTCTTCAGAAGACAAAGAGGTAACAAGTGACTACCATGCAAATTCAATACCCTAGTCTAGCCAAAGCACCATCCCCTGCCAGTTCTAGGAGAGGTCTCCAAGAATCGGATTATATGAAACAATTTTGGAAAGCAGCTCTGCAGAAGAGGACCTGGGGTCCTGGTGGAGCCAGCGTGAATCAGCAAGGTTCCCTCACCTCACAAAAAGCAAACAGTATCCTGGGCCACATTACACAATGTAAGGTCAAGGAAGGTGATTCAGAGGAATCTTACCAACATATGTATATATGTCCTACCTGTATATATGTTAAACCTGACTATATGTCATACATGTATATATGTCATACCTGAAGGGACAGTGCAAGGAGGACAGAACTTTTTTTCACCACACTTCTCAGTGGTGCCCCATGACAGAACCAGAGGCAATGGGCACAAAATGAAACACAGGAGGTTCCCTCTGAACACCAGGAAATAATTTTTCACTGTGAGAGTGACAAAGCACTGACAGAGGTTGATCAGAGAATTAGTGGAGTCTCCATCCTCAGAGATATTCATAAGCTGCCTGGATATGGTCCTGTGAAACCAGCTCTAGGTCCTCTGCTTGAGCTGGCGTGTTGGACCAGATGACCTCCAGCATACCCTTCCAAACTCAACTGTTCTGTGATTCTGTGTTGTCTATGCTATGCTTTCGTCCATTTTCCAAACAGTATCACTCTTTAGCACCTAAACATTAGGGTTGTCTTGCATACCGTTAGACTATGTTGCTTAAATGGAGAAAAGAAAAATAATTATTGCGCATATAGATCTGCATATACAGATAGATATATACACTTTCATATTTGTATATTCATACACACACAAAGACTTTTCTATAGCATAAATAACTAGAGATGTTTTAAGTATCAGGTGTGTTGTGCAATCTCTTCTGATTTCTACTCCGATACAAAGCTGATATGTGAGACGACCAGCATCTCAGCATAGGATCTTTCCTCTATATTTCCATCATTATGCTGCTCATGCAGCTGCTAGAGTTCCACTGCTCCAGATTTCTGAATCCATGAGTACAACTTCTTTAATAAAACTCTGAAAAACTTTGTCCCACAGAGAGTTCTCCCAGTATCTCATGCAGTGGTTAAAATCAACTAGTACAGAGACTTATAACAGTAGCCTGTGAGAAACTGTAAGAAAATAATATTCTTGTTAGGGTGATGACTATTAAATTCAAAGAATAAACTTCAGCTTTCCTCATCCTTATTGTCTGGTTAGGAACTCATTACACTTGGTTGTACTATTTTTAAATGCATATACTGGTTGCATCAGCAAATTAATTAGCAAATAAAAAATTGCATTGAAATGCTTTCTGATAAAAAGTTACAGTTTCATCCTGGCAGTGAACATAAACACTCATGCATTGATCACTGAAAAGATAAGCAGGATCTCCTTTAAAGGGAAGGCAGAATTTTCAACGTTATGGGGATGTTGTTTTGTCCTGTACTATCATTCTGTTTCAGATAAAAAGAGACATAATTATTTCTTTGTGTGATCTAACTTTTGATATCCTCTGCCATAAACTCCTTCCTTACAGAGTCCCTGATCCTAATCTATTTCCCCTCTTTACAAATCAGACTAATTAATCTGACTAGTGCCTTGTCTATCTCAGCATAATCTTCCTGAAAGATCAAAATCAGACTAGTTACATATTCTCAGGATGACAGGCACAAAGCTTGTCAAAGTCTCAGTTTACATGCAAAAGGAGAGTTTAATCACTCTACAGTAAACTGCCTCTAGATGCAGCAAAGTAGAGAATGGATTTGAGAGACTCATCTTACCAGAATCAGAAGCAAGATATTACAGTATATCTTACACTGGCCTTGGAAACAAAATGTGCCACAACAGACCAATTTGACTGTCCCACCAGGTACTGGATTTTTTAAGATGTATTTTTAAGATTGTATTTTTTAAGATGCAACAAATGAGAAGCTATTTCAACACCTGAAAATTCTAAGTCTTGATATTTGGCTCACCTGCTTATATGTCCATTGTGCTTATCCAAATAAAGATTCTTCCAATATAGCTTATTGTAGAGCACTGTGTGTCACAATAGATTTCCTGTTAAAAATGAGTAAGCCACAATACAATAATTACACATGACACAGTGCATAAAGAGGTGCACAAATAAATACCAGTGTCCTGTCATTCTCTTTCCTAGTAAATGAAGGAAAAAAAAAAAAACAAAAATAGTGCTATTTAGCTAGAGGACTCCTATTCAGAACAAACTGCTAACACAACAGTAAAAGCCAAGTGTCCACGCTACAGTACTCAAGGAAGAGTCATGGGAGGGGGATTTAAAAAGTATTTCTGGAAGTATACACATACAAGCATACATTTAGAAATACTTAGGCTTTAAAAAACTTATTCACATAGCACAAAAATATGATCAAAGCCACTCTGATTTGTTTTAAGCAAACTGGCAAAGTAACAAGTCGTTCCATAGAAAGGGCTTTTTAACCAAAGTTCATAGCTTACATAAACAGAAAAAAAACACACTGTATTTGTGAAAAAAAAACAAAACAACTACTAACATGCCAAAAATCATATTTATGCAACTCTGGGTTGCCTCAAACTAGCAAGACAGTGTTTTGTTGATTTCCTAATGAAAAAATATTAGTCAAGGTAAGCAGATTAGATTTAGGAAGGGAGGGGAATGCAGGTCAGGAGAACAGAGAGAGGGTGAAGAATGATCCATATGGGTTACAAGGCATAAGTTCAAATAAGCATTTGAACTTTAGAAGCCTTACAATTACAGAGCCAGACTTAGAAACCCTTTGATGTTTGCCCCACAGTACTTTCAGTTGGGTTAGAAAGACCCAGAGGCTCATGAAATGAGCAGCTCCCTTCCTGAACTCTCACAAGAGCCTGTGTCACACATCAGCAGAAACAGAAAACCTCCTAGTTTTGGCAGGTGTCGTTGCCAGGCAACTGATTGACTCTGCAACACAGACTCTCATTAGGAAGAATCCTGATTAACCCATTAGCTTCTTAATTAAAACTCTAATTTGTGGGCCGTGGATGGGCAGGTTTATGAAACCAGCAGAATCATTCCCTGCACAGGTGTGACATCCAACCTCGGCACAGGGACACTCAGGCATCCCCCAGTGCTGGCAAGCCTTTCTGGGATGGGCTGGGAGATGAGGCTTTGTCTGGGAGTTCTCTGCCATGGCAGAGGGTGTGCCTCTCAAAACTGGCAAACGAAAGATGCAGGAAGGAATAATAACTGTGATGAAGGAATGTGAATTATTCATAACAAATTAATGTAAGTCACCAGGGCCTAGTAGGGAGACAGTTTTGTTTTGTTCATAGGGTGGGTAGCTGCTCAGCTGCACTTTCATGGGATCTCATCCATACCATTCACAGGATGACAATTTTACATCATAAGAGGTCCCCTGGTGGCATGTATTAATTTATAATAGAGGCAAATGGAAGGGAGTATTTTTGTGTATCATGCTAGTAAAACACACAAACTACTCCCTCAAGGCATATATATGCATACATTAAAACATTAGCAGTGTCACTAGAGTTAATAAGAGCTATGACATACAACACAATGCTTCATGGTAATCCAAAGGCAATGCTTGGTGATCACACTACTTTTAAGACATGGAACCACATAGCTCAAAGGCAAACAGTGAAAAAACAAATTATTGGATGCCTGGCACATATTCTTTAAACAAAGAAGTGAACAGTAAGACTGCATGCAACTAACCATCATTTCAGAAGGAAAAGATGTCCTGTAAGAAGGGCTGTGTATGTTCATGTATTTGTCAACACATTAACTACTTTAGTCAACAGGGATGAAATTATGTAATCATGGAGCACTGCAAATGTGTATGGATTTATCTGAGGCAAGAGCCTAGATGAAAACTAGTTCTAATTTTTGCAAGAGTATACTTTTACACTCCTCTGTTCCTTCAAATTAATTTTTGTTTATGTTTAATCTAATGCGAAGAGTTTATTTTCCCTCCACCTCCTTCCTTCTCTTGCCACACAGAATAGTAGGAGAAGACTAAAATTCACAAAGTTGAAGATAGCAAAGCATTTATAACTATACTCTGACACGGATAATCTCAGAAAAAAAAATAAATTGTCGGAACCTTTTGAGGTCTACCAATTTCTAACTATTCTTGGAAAGTATTATGTTTCAGAAAACACCACAATGAATATTGCATTATCAAAATAACAAGTAAATAAATGAAACAAACTTTTTAATTAAAAAATAGCAAAGACTAAACAATAAATAACTAAAGTAAAGGCTAAGCATTAGAACGTTTTGATTTTTATTTTTTCCAGTTGTGTGGCAGTAGTATATCATATTCATTGCTGACTTCATGTAATTTAGGCAGTGTTATAAAATATTCATTGCTGCCTTGATATAATTCAGGTGGTAGGGAAAGTAAGAGAAGATATTTACTGTCACACCACACTTTACAGAGTGGAAGCAGAGCTTTAGCTTGGGCAAGATGATTACTCTTTCAAGATCTGCTTTTAGACCTTGTCCTTCTGTATTTAATCTGAGTTTTAATTTTTTTTTTTCCTCTTAAAATTTTGTCACTTTCTCTCTTCAGATTAAAACAATGTGGCTAGTTATTGTGAAGATAGAGACTTGGCTCATAAGACATAGTAGAAGATCCTCTTAGCTGAAATTTTGTGACATGTCACACCTTCAGTGCTACAGGGATTTAAAAGCTCTTCAGAAATAAAAATGAATATTTTTTTCTGAGATTCTGAGAATAAAGTATTCTATCTGCCCTTTTTTTTTTTTTTTTTTCCCTGTGATATCATTTTATCACAGCAAATAGCAATATGCCTATTAAATTCTAGTTTGGCATAAAGCAACCAAAAAAAGAATGAAACATTTTCATGTTCTCCACTGGGGAACATTATTCTGTCTGCTTCCTACCAGTTTGATTTTTGTTAGAGCTTCAAATAGTTGGAAGGGAATGGATTAGTTTTCTTCTATGAAGTTTTATTCAAGTTTTATCACCTCTTCAGTCCATAGAGGCCAGTTCTATGGTCTTTCATACAACCTTCAGAGAGCTGCAAAAAATGAATTCTGCTTATTTATTGCCTTTTGCCTACATGGCACACTCTCACATTTCTTTGAGATTAAATGCCAGAAGGAGTACACAAGAATTATATGTTTTGAAATTAACTTTAGGTAGTGATTTGATGTAGTATCAGGTGAAATAAAAGGCTAATTTGTAGATACATAGCAACATGAAAACACGATTTGTATGGTAAACACATTTTACATATAAAAAGCATAGAGGAGAAAATGTGGCAAGAATTACAACAGGGAAGTTTTGGAGTTTTGTTTTCTCAAATTTAATTACAGAGCAGGCTTGACAAGGAAAATACCTTCCAGTAAACATGCTCAATCCATTTTCGATTGCCCAGAAAAGCTCTTGTCTAATTTCTAAAAATACAGATATGCTATAAAGGTCACAGCATAGCACAGCTGAAAGCTGATATTCAGATTTGCTGTGCAAATGTTCTCTGTGGTTCTTACAGTGAAGCACATCTATATTAGCAGCGTGGAAATCTGACCCTCTCTTCTTAGTGCCTGAATGACAGAAACATTTCTATTGTTGTTTAAGAAGGTTATTGGACAACATTTATTTACTTAGCAAACTTTATAATTCACTGTCGGTTAGATCCAAAACATATTTCTTATTACTTACAAATGAGAATAGGCCTTTGATACAAATAATGAATAGGGGTTTTTTTTCAGTGATAAGAACATAGAGAGGAACACATGAGAAACGTGTCTTTGTTTCTCAACAACTTGTTTTGACACTTAAAAAGCATAAAATTGACTGCTCTTTCCTTCACTCTTTTGACATAAGACAATATAAGTCCAAAATAATTGGGGGAGCAGAACTCAGGGGACCTTATAGAATCAGGGTTGAAAAGGACCTCTAGGATCATCATGAATGTGTCTTTATGCATAGGACCTTATGCATGTGTCACTGCTCTCTTACAAGAAGAAAGTCTGTTAAGAAGTGTTTCCTAAAAAACTGGATGAGTATAATGGCAGGTATTAATTCAGGGACTGCAGAAGTAAAGTGCATTTGTTAGCTGTGTGCAGGTAGTGATCGGTGGTGTCCCTAAAATCAATGCCACCTCCAATGCAGATTATTTGTTCACTGTTTTGAGCTTAAATTGAGCACAAAATCTTTCAAAGAACCACGGAATCACAGAATTTATGTGGCTAGAATAGACCTCCAAGATCATCAAGTCCAGACTATGACTCAGCACCATGACATCAGCTAGACCATGTCAGTAAGTGCCATATCCAATCTTTCCTTAAACACCTCCAGGGATGGCAAATCCCTGGGCAGTCCATTCCAGTGTGTAATCACCCTTTTGGTGAGGAAGTGCTTCCTACGATCCAACCTAAACCTCCCCTGGTGCAACATCAGGCCATTCTCTCTCATCCTGTCACCACTCACTCCCTGCCTGAGAGAAGAACCTGATCCCCACCTGACTACAACTTCCTTTCAGATAGTTGTAGAGAGTGATAAGGTCCCCCCTGAGTCTCCTCTGCTCCAAGCTGAACAACCCCAGCTCTCTCAGCCTCTCCTCATAAGACTTTCCCTCCAGTCCCTTCCCCAGACTCATAGCTCTCCTCTGGACCCGCTCCAGCACCTCCACATCCTTCTGGCAGTGAGGGGCCCAGACCTGCACACAGTACTGGAGGTGAGGTCTCACCAGTGCTGAGTACAGGGGGAGAATGACATCCCTAGACCTGCTGGCCACATTATTTCTGATACAAGCCAAGATGCCACTGGCCTTCCGTGCCACCTGGGCACACTGCTGGCTCATGTTCAGGCAGTAATCAACCAGTACTCCCAGGTCCCTCTCTACCAGACCGCTCTCCAGCCACTCTTAGAATCATAGAATTGTCAGGGTTGGAAGGGACCTTAAAGATCATCTCGTTCCAAACCCCCTGACCCTGGCAGGGACACCTCCCACTAGATCAGGTAGCTCAGAGCCCCATCCAACCTGGTTTTACCCACTTCTCTGGGCAACCTGTTCCAGTGTCTCACCACCCTCATGGTAAAGAAACCTAATCTGAATCTACCCACCTCTAATTTTGATCCATTCCCTCTAGTCCTATCACTGCCCGACAGCTTAAAAAGTCCCTCCCCACCTTTCTTGTAGGACCCCTTAAGATACTGGAAGGCCACAATAAGGTCGCCTCAGAGCCTTCTCTTCCCCAGACTGAATAACCCCAACTCTCTCAGTCTGTCCTCATAGGGGAAATGCTCCAGCCCGATGGTCATCCTTATGGTCCTTCTCTGGACACGTTCAGCACATCCATGTCCTTCTTGTAACAGGGGCTCCAGAACTGGATGCAGTACTCCAGGTAAGGTCTCACAAGAGTGGAGTAGAAGGGGAGAATCACCTCCCTCAACCTGCTGGCCATGCTTCTCTTGATGCAGCCCAGGATACAACTGGCCTTCTGGGCTGCAAGAGCACACTGATGGCTCATGTTGAGATGAGAGACCCAGATGGAGGACCTTGCATTTGGCCTTGCTGAACTTCATGAGGCTGGCATGGGCCCACCTCTCCAGCCTGTCAAGGTCCCTCTGGATGGCATCCCTTCCCTCCAGTGTGTCAGCCACCCCACACAGCTTGGTGTGGTCAGCAAACTTGCTGAGCGTGCACTCAATGCCAATGTCCATGTTGCTGACGAAAATGTTAAACAAGACTGGTCCCAGTACTGATTCTTCAGGGACTCTGCTTGTCACTGGTCTCCACTTGGATATGGATCCATTGACAACCAGTCTTTGGGAGCATCCATCAAGCCAGTTCTTTATCCACTGAATTGTCCATCCACCAAACCTGTATTTCACCATCTTGGAGACCAGAATGTCATGTGGGACAGTGTCAAGGGCTTTGCTCAGGTCCAGGTAAATGATGTTGGTTTCTCTACCCCCATCTACTGATGTTGTAACCTTCTCATAGAATGCCACCAGGTTAGTCAGGCATGATTTGCCCTTGGTGGAGACATGTTGATTGTAGCCAATCACTTCATGGTTATTCATCTGCCTCAGTAGTGCCTCCGAGAGGATCCGCTCCATGACCTTATCAGGCCCAGAAGTGAGACTGCCTGGCCAGTCCCAGGTACATTTGCCTTTCCCTTTTTGAAGATGGGGGGTTATATTTCCCCTTTTCCAGTCAGTGGGAATTTCACCAGACTGTCATGACTTTTGGAATAGAATAGATAGTGGTTTAGCAACCTCCTCTGCCAGTTCCCTCAGCACCCGTGGGTGTATCCCATCAGGTCCCACGGACTTGTGCACTTTCAGGTTCATCAGATGGTCACGAACCTGATCTTCACCTGCAATGGGCATTTCTTTCATCCAACCCCTGCCATTATCTTCTGTGACTCTGGGGGTGTGGCTGGAGCCCTTGCCAGTGAAGACTGAGGAAAAGAAGTCATTGAGAACCTCAACCTTCTCAGTATCACTTGCCACCAGTTCTCTCGTTTCCTTTCTGAGGGGGCCCACACCTTCCCTAGTCTTTTTCTTGCCATTAATATACCTATAGAAATTCTTGGAGTTTCCCTTAATCTCCCTGGCTAGATTTAATTGTAACTAAGCTTTAGCTTTTCTAACCAGGTCTCTTGCTACTCGGGCAGCTTCCTTGTGTACTCCCCATTCTAGCTGTCCCTCTTTCCACTCCTTGTAGAGATTCTTTTTGCGTGACAGCATGTCCAGGAGCTCCTTATTCATCCAGGCAGATCTCCTAGCATTCTTTCCTGCCTTTCTTTTTGGCGGTATAGTTTGCTCCTGGACATGGAATATATTGATATTTTGTACGTATGTTTTGTGTAGCTGTTTTCACAGTACATTTTATTTTGCTTCAGCTTCAATGTAGCCAAATATTACTGCTAATGACTAACAATCTATTCCTGGGAAATCATTTCAGATTCATAATGGTAGATAGAAATAGATACTGCCTAGCAAGGTAATGAGCAAATTGTATATTCTGCAACCCACCAAATGACTGCAAAGAAAACCCTTAGTGCTTATCTGCTATCATGACTGTTATGTGTCATTGTTACATTATTGTTTTATATACCCACTTGGAAAAGTAGAAACTTTGCAGTTAGAAATTAAATTTTCTCAAAAATTTTAAACAAATACTGACATATGAAAGCACCCTAGGTGTCTTTGTGGTTACTCTAAAAACAAAAGGACTACTTGTACATTTTTATTTTTGTTCACATGAAATAAGTCAAGAAAGTCTAAAATTATAAATTTAGGTCCCTCTTTATAAAAATTTCTAACTTAAAAAAATCTTTATTACACAGAATGCAGCATTTCATTTGACTTCAGAGATTCTGCTTTTCTATTATGTCAATAAATGTCCTAGGCTTTCAAGCATGGCAGAAAATTAATCAATTCTGCCAGGCAAACTTTCTGAGAGCAATTTTGTCATACTTGTTGTTAAAGGTGTCTTTTCTTAATCAGGATAATAGCTGATCTCCAAGCTGCTCCAGTTAGGAAGATTCTAGTGCATTCAGAATTTTGTGTATTATGTTGAAACCTAAAGGCAATATCTTAAGAAATTATTACATATCAAGTCACAGAATGTAACTTTAATATGGGAATTAAATTATTTTCCCCCAAAAGTCCTTTGTGGAGCTTAAATGCCTGCCTGTCAGACATGTCAATTTTTTTTCTGACCTAATAATTTCCAACATGCCCTTTGCCCTAGATCCTTGAAATTAAACAAGGATGGCATTTGTCAGCAAGTTTCTCAAGTCTGCTACCTCTCATTCCATGAGCTGTCATTTGAGAGGTACATTTGCCTTGTGAAAAGGTCATTTTTTCTACTAAGACGAGAGCTGATGCTTTAGATGATTTATGTCTTGATCCAAATCCCATTTGACTCTACAGAAAAGCTTGCACATGCTTGCATATGTATGTACATTTCTGTACGTGTGTGTGTACATAGATGAATACTTTTAGAAAAAGACAATAGACCTTGGATAAGGGTGAATTCAAAAAAGTCTTACATATCCATTAAAGCTGACCCTGAAAGAGCCATGCTGTGACACAAAAGAGGAGTTGTGGGCTTTCTTTGCCCTACCTGTGCTGGACCATTCCGCCATGTCACCATGTGTAGCTGGTATGAGTTGAGTCACATTTGCCATTCAGATAGGATCAACAACAGAGATTATACTATCTAGTAAAATGTATTTCAGAAAGCCTAGAAAACAGACTGTTAAAATAGTACCTTGAATATCATAGTGTAGTTATAAATCAGTAATATCTGCTTGTAAATGTCCATCATTACTTGTCTCTCAAGTGTTCAGGAACATTATAACTTGACAAGAAGATATTTATAGACTTATTTTGTTGTCAGCATGCTATCAACAGAAACATATTGCAGATTTCTGTAATATGTCTTTGAGTATTTACTAGTTTGAGAAGACTCTGATGTGTGGAATCAAACTCTGGATCCTGAGATATATTATAAAGTAGGCATGTTTATTACAGTGCTGGGCGCAAAGGGAATCACTCCTCCTAACTTGTGCACTGTACTTCAAAGCAAGCAATTATTTATAATGAGAAATATACATATTCATTGGCAAAGGAGGGGTTATTACAATTAATTCCAGGAATAGGTGTGGTTATTATAATTATTTCTGGGAACTCATTATGTAAGTCTCCTTCCACTGGTGCCTGTTCACTGCTGTCTGGTGGTTGTGGGACAGGGTCTTCTGGAAGAAGGCCCCCAGTCTTCCTCGCAGTGTATTTTCACCTTTGGCTCAGAATGCAAGGCTATGCTGAACCAGCAACCGCAGCACTGGCATGATCTAGCCTATCTCCGGAGGGTCCTCTCTGTTCCCACATAGGTCATAGTTAGTCCCTCTTACCTATACAAACCAAGGTTACTCAAAGCAGT
Organism: Chloroceryle amazona; assembly: GCA_027560015.1. Lineage (NCBI taxonomy): Eukaryota > Metazoa > Chordata > Aves > Coraciiformes > Cerylidae > Chloroceryle > Chloroceryle amazona. Next base: position 43,460 of record JANHFX010011490.1, read on the forward strand.
CTATCAGGGTTAGTTTGTTCTATCTATACATAACAAGCTACAGCTGCAAACTTAAAAGACTACAACCTGACATTTATGTCTCAACTCTACGGGGGGGGTTTTAAAGTCATAGGAATTTCCCTATCCCTCAGTAGCTTCAGGAAGAAAATGGGTCCAGAGGCACTGAACTCTCATCTTCTGTTTCTGTTGGGATAACTATGAAAAGGAGAATACTTTTGTTACAGATGAAACTGGCAGTAAAAATACTGCTGCAAAACAGTCTGAAGCAGGTGGATCTGGAGTCAATTTTCATGAATTTAAGCTAATGGACAAGAGTTCAATAAAGTTCACTCTTGATCCATCTCACATGTAAAGTCAATAGGGATTTGACTAGATGCACTTTATTCTGGACATATGTCAGCTATAACAGAGACCCCACTGTAAATGTAACATTTGTTATGTCATGGATGTCTGATGCTCCTTGGCGAAGACTGTGCTTCAAGCTTTTCACATAATGCAGTAAGAAGACACAGCATTTTCACTTGCATCTGAGCCACTTTCTCCAACATTGTGCATGCTTTCTATCAAGAAACTGTAACTCTTACCAACAGACCAGCAGTCTTGTCAACAGCTCACACAGTGATGAACTATTCAAGAATTTCTTTTCTATCAGGGTCACTTCAAAAGACAAATGTGAGGTTCTCACACATTTTGTGGACATTTGAGGTGAAATTCCCAGCATGTGTGGATTTGTATTATAATAACAAGGTCATCAGCACTACACTCACTTAAAACAATATTCCTTCTTATTTTTCTACATAACTTATCCTACATCTTCATTGTTGCAACTGTATAGTATTTTGATTTTAAAAAGATCATCATGTGAAGACATTATCAAGGAAAAAGTACTGATAATGATGGGAATAAAATATACCAGAGGAATTAGTAAATTATATCCTCCCATCTGAAATAATTTCCTTTCCTTGGGAACTGAACATATGCAAACTAATCCTATGGCTTCCCATGAGGAACCTATTTCTTTACATGTGTCATATAGAGTTCAGTTTAACATGCCTCTGTGTGTCTACCTTATCTTCACATTTGATGTCCAATTATAAACCAGATTAGGTCATAGTTTATAAGAAATATGTATGTGGATTTTAAAGAAAACCTTAATTCTGTGTTTTTCTGTTTCTTAAAGCACTCTAGACAAGACTGGGAGAGGGCTGCCTTTAGTTGCAGGCAGGCAGACAGGCAGATAATCCATCAGGGTGGCAGAAAGAGGCAGTCCCACAGCTCACCTGGAAGCACTGCCTCTGTCACTCCCCAACACAAGTTGTATACACAAGTGGTAGTTACAGAGTTTTGCAGCACACATTTCCAACACACATCTGAATCAAGGACATAAATGATGTGAAAAATTACCTATAAATAAACAAAGAAACCTCATATCAAAGAGCTCCATTTCCCTCACAGTTACTTGAGACTTATAGGTGAGGTGAGGACCTTTAGATGTACAGTTCTTGTCCCTGTCTGTGGCTGATGTTTCAAAATCTGATTGTCATTTCGTTATTTAAATTAGAATATAATGTATTTTTCAAAATCACCCAGAATTCACTCAGGCCCTTAGATGTCTGTGAGGAGGTGCTATATGTGCAAATCAGAGGTAAATTCTGTCAAATAACATCCTGGTCATGCTGGCCCCAAGGAAGTTTTGCACCATCATTGCTGCTCCTAAAGCACATAGCTCTCTTATCAGCCAAACCAGGAGCTCTCACAAGCCTCCTCTGTCCTGCAGTGGCACCAACTGCACAGCACTTTGGTGGCTGTGGGTGGCCTCCCCATCTGGCAGCATATAGCATGAGCTCTGTGTTCTGCAAGAACAGGTTTTATAGCAGCAAATTCTTCCTGCAACTTTGACTGATATATGTATGTGTTTACAAGACCGACCAATGAGTATCAGGTATCCACTGTCACTGGGACAAGCCATGTGAATAGATCTTTACAACTGTATTCCTTTCTAACAGCTGTCAAATGTTTTCCTGGTGCAAGACTATGTAAGTAACAGCAGCTTGAATGTACCTCTTTAAAAGTGTTTGTGTTTCACGAGGTGAAGAAAACTCATTCTGGTCCAATGGAGACATTTTACTGATTATATCATAAAAGATTTTTTCTTCCTCTCTCTTTTATATCATGTACAAATGTAAAAGTAACAGTAATAGGTCTTCCTTTTTGCTGATAATATAGGGTGTTTCTGACAAGAAGGAAATTCAAGCTGACACATTCCTGGCTCAGTTCAACTACTCTGACTGATGTGATCTGGTTACCTTTTCCCCCTATTTTCTTTTTAAAAAATATATTATCACTGGGAAATCTGCACCTCAGAATGAGACATGTATTTCTGTTACAAAGGTCAGTCCATTATATAATTTTACACATATGTCCAATTCAGATCAATTCCATTTGGCTCAAGTGCACCTAAAGAGGTCCAGAGCACATTCAGTCCAAATTGTATCACATTCTCCTTAATCAAATTCCCAAGAATTAGTTGGTTTGGCTTTTTTTTATTTTCTCTTTTTTTCCCAGTCCATTGGAGTTAAATAATGTTAAAATCCAGATAAACACTGGAGATAAAAACATTTTTCAGTGGGTTGACTGGAATGCTTATAGGTGAGATAGGCACAAAGGCACCAAAATGAACCCTGGATTCATTGGTTAACTACAAAAAAGGCACATGGTTGCTTTATAGAAACCATCACCACATGGTAACCAATATCTCTGTCATTATACAAACTTTCTGTAGAACTATCACTCTCTTCATTTATATAAAAGTTAAAATCAAACCACTAATTTTCAGTCCAGGAAAATGTTATTCTTTACCTTAAAAATTAGGCAGCTTTTTCTCTCTTTGATAGGTACCCAACGCAGTTAAACAATGTTTCTGTTAGTTCAAGAAGCTTCCTCCTTTCCCACTCCAAGTGGATATGGCAGTTGGAAAAGCTCCTTGGTAGAAGGAAACAAGCACTTCTACTAGTACAAAGCCAACTGCATAAAGGACATATTTATATTTTTGTTGGCCAGAGCCTGGACCTCAGTAGCCCTGGGTTTAGCAGGAAGACCACAGCTGCAGCCTGGTGCTGCGTCTCCCTTGTGGGAAGGCAGCTGCCTGTACTACCAGGCAGCCCCAGGGCTGCAGCAATGACACTCTGACTATTTCACCTGTGCCCCTGCAATCCCAGAGTAGATGTTGTTCTACTGATTAGATGGGGCTTTTGTTAATTAAGTACATTTCAGTCAGCGCATAGCCTTACTGTGCTTGCCCAAAGTGCATCTTTGTTACTGGTTGCAGTCGCTCTCAGAATACTAGGTTTTTCTGTCTCAGACCAACACTGCCAGCATGGATAGCAGCTCAGCAAGACTGAAGAAGACAATTGTGAAGAGACAAATTCTCACTAACAGTTGTAAATTATTCAAGAAAAAAAAAAGTTCAAGTAATATTAACCTAAAGGTACAGTCATCCATTTTTCCCTGATGGATGAAATTACCTGGTTAGTATTCAAGTGCTCTTACCTAAATAAAACTGATTGATGCTAACAGAGCAGGCTCCGAGAAAATTTTATGAGGATGCCCAAATTCTTGTCCTTCTTGTTTAATTAATCACCTCTCTGCTGAGATGTGCAGCATTTTCCTACAAAAGTCTTAGCAGAGAAATTGGACTGTGGCAAAAGGAATAAAACATTTGCTACAGTGCTAGAGTAGTACTTAGAAAAATGAGCTGGATGTACTCCTTCCTTTTACAGACAAAATGTGTCATACACTGGGAATTAACTACTAATTCAGGAGGAAATATGGTAATAAAAGATGAGGAGAAGGCTGAGGTGCTTAATGCCTTCTTTGCCTAGTCTTTAGTAATGGGAACACTTACACTAGGGAAAGTCACTCCCCCAAGCCAAGAAAAAGGGGCCAGGAACACAATGTCCCCCCTACAACTCAGGAGGAGATGGTCCATGACCTGCTTCTCAACGTCAATGTGCATAAATATATGGGATCAGATGGGTTATATCCTAGAGTGCTGAGAGAGCTGGCAGGGGTACTCACCAGGCCATGGTTCATCATTTATCATCTATCCCGGCTGACTGGGGAGGTACCAACAGATTGAAGGTCAGCAGATGTAACACCCATATATAAGAAGGGATGGAAAGATGATCTGTGGAACTACAGGCCTGTCAGTTTGACTTCAGTACCAGGGAAACTGGTGGGAGCAGATCATCCTGGGTTTCAACCAGGCGATCAGGCCCAGTCAACATGGGTTTATGAAGGGCAGGTTCTGTTTAACAAACCTGATCTCATTCTATGACAGGGTGACCTGTTTGATGGATGAAGGTAAGGCTGTGGACATCTATCTTGACTTTAGTAAGACATTTGACAGTGTTTCCCACAAGGTTCTATTAGAGAAATTGACTGTTCTTGGCTTGGATGGACATATGCTTTCCTGGATTAAAAACTGGTTAGATGGATGAATCCAAAGAGTTGTGGTCAATGGAGTTGAATCCAGTTGTTGCCCAGTCACAAGTGGTGTCCCCCAGGGCTCAGTACTGGGGCCACTCCTGTTTAACATCTTCATCAATGGTTTGGATAAGGGGACAGAGTACACCATTAGTAAGCTTGCAGATGACACCAATCTGGATGTGTCAATCTGCTTGAGGGTAGGAAAGCTCTACAGAGGTATCTGGATAGGCTTGATCACTGGGACAAGGCCAATTCCATGTTTCAATAAGGCCAAATGCCAGGTCCTGCACTTTGGCCACAACAACCCCCAGCAGCCCTACAGGCTTGGGGAGGAGTGGCTGGAGAGCTGCAAGGCAGAGAAGGACCTGGGGGTGTTGATTGACAGCTGGCTGAACATGAGCCAGCAGTGTGCCCAGGTGGTCAAGAAGTCCAACAGCATCCTGGCCTATAACAGAATAGTGTAGTCAGGAGGAGCAGAGAGGTGACCATTCCTATGTACTAAGCTTTGGTGAGGCCGCACCTAGAATACTGTGTCCAGTTTTGTGCACCTCTCTACAGGAAGGATGTTGAGGTGCTGGAGAGGGTACAGAGGCAGGCTACCAAGACAGTAAAGGGTTTGTAGCATGTCTCTTGTGAGGAGAGGCTGAAGGATCTGGGGCTGTTCAGCTTTGAGAAAAGAAGGCTGAGGGGAGACCTTATTGCTCTACCTGAATGGAAGTTGCAGCAAGGCAGGAGTTGGTCTGTTCTCCCTAGTGACAAGTGATAGAACAAGAGGAAATGGCCTAAAGTTGAACCAGGGGAGATTTAGGCTGAATATTAGGAAGAATTTCTTTACTAAAGGGTTGTCAGGCATTGGAAGAACCTGCCCAGGGAGGTGGTGGAGTCACCACCTTTGGAGGTGTTTAAAAGCCAG